>LTAE01006842.1:11890-24240 GCA_001647135.1 Pontederia paniculata
TTGTTGTTTGAGGAAACCTTCCATCATTGTTTCCAGGCTCGGCTTTGCTTGAGGTGGGGGTAAAGCTATATAGGAAGGGGGTGCAGGTAAGGCCTGTTGTTGCTGGTTGTTTTGAGGTGGATACTGATTTTGTTGGAAGTTTTGAACTGGAGGCCTTTGGTAGTTTTGGCTCTTATATGATAGGTTGGGATGGGATCTGATCCAAGGTGGACCTTGATTTTGTTATTGTCTCGCGGCTGGGTTTTGGCTGTATGGTGCCGCGACATTCACCTGTTCGACTTGGGATTCTTGGACATTGTAGTTCTACAATTACCTTTTATCTATTTGTTATTTTATATTTTTAAAACAAATATAATTAAAAGGAAAGTAGACAGCGATTGTATAAATTCAAAAAATATATTTGTATGTCTTTTATCCTTTGGCAATATAATATTAATTAATTAAGTAGCCTTTCCCTTAATTTGCAGGCGCATATAACTGAACGTGGTGGTACCTCCAAACATATTGTAACACATTCAGAAGCACACCATACCACTTAGTAGAAAGTCCATCCCTAGAACGTTACCAACTTACTCATTTGAGTTTACTTTTGACCATAACATAAAATGCATAAGTCAATGTTTAAAATAAGATATTCAATTAAAAAATCTAGTCAAATAATTTTTTTTTATATTCTTCAATAAAATAAAGACATAACTAAATAAATGTGGATTTGACTCAAGTTAAACTATTCATGCGCAAATTATCACATCATGATCGTTTGCATCGCAAGTACCATCACCTAATCATTATCCTATTTCACTTGCAGGATAAAAAACAACATAGACAACTCTCCCATGAGCCATGAAATCCAATATGTAAAGGAATTAAATAATAATAGGATAAATCATATGTGAAAATATAATAAATTCATTTTACTTTACCTTTTTGCCTTCTCATTATACAATAACCTTGTTAATCATTACTTTTGGTTCACAAACGGCGAGAACATCAATTGCACCTCCCGTCGAGATGCCCATAGTCTTTTATCAATAAGTTCAAGTCTAGTTATCACTTTACTTTGGACCACATTATTTTCTCTATTTATCTTATCTTGAATTATTTAAACAATACAATATTTATAAGGGTTATGTTAGTTGACTGTCAGTACACACGACCCACATCCTGTTTAGACACGATCCATTTTCGAGTGTTGATCGTTCATGAACACCCTGGTGAGGACATGACACACATCGGGAGAAGATACGACCCATGCCATGTGTCTAACGTGGCTGGTTTGAGGTGACTCGGTCTATTTCTATCATCGTACAGAGCATGGCATGCGTTAGGACATGATGCAGCCTGCGTATACAGGACACCGCTCCGATCATGCAACGTATTCGGGAAGGACATGGTCCATGTCGGATTACGGGTCCGTGTCGGTGTCGTTTGTGTTCTGAGGGGCACGGGCTACGTCCAAAGCGACGCGCACTGCCCGTTTTCCTCCCTTCAGGTGTGGTTCATGGAGCCCGCCCCATGTTCGGAGTGCTGCGTGTGTGCATATCACCGAACACAGACTATGTTGATTCGAACGTTGCCCGTGCTCAGCTTGCCATTTACTATTCATCTAATACATTCTCTAACATATGGATATTTAAAATCCTAAAGTTGATCCTCCTTAATTACATACATTGATTTCGTTGGTCGATTGTTGTCCTAAAGTTCTTTCCCATATTGTAAATCTTCCTATAGTCTTCCAAGAGAGTGAGTGAGAGAGAGAGAGAGAGAGAGAGAGAGAGAGAGAGAGAGAGANGACTCAGTCTACAAACAGTGTCATCAGACACAAAACGAAAGCTTAGGAATCGGCCAATTAAGACAATAAAGACTAGAACTTTACCCATCACAACAACTAAATCCTGTGATCCAACAAAAGTAGAAAACCGATGCAATAATCACTCCATATGCATAAGATATAATAGAATGATAGAAGAAGAACCAAGTAGCATATTATGCTTCAGAAAAATCATCACAAAACAGCTTGGCAAAAAAGAAAGACTATTGAAGCAGGTAAAAAAATAAAGAACCAAGATGGCAAGATTGACTCACTGGAGGAGCACAATAATCCAAACTCAGAGAGAGAGAGAGAGAGAGAGAGAGAGAGAGAGAGAGAGAGAGAGAGAGAGAGAAAGATTTGATGACCTGAGCTTGGGAAAAAATAATAAGGCTCCCCCTCTCTTGCCCTCTTTTTATAGGGGTTTCTTTAGAGTTTAATCCAAGTCCAACTCCAATTGGCCCTTAATCTTCTACTTTACGTAGGATCAATTATTATTTTATTCTATTCCAGAATTGGTAAACCATTTAAATTTCCAAGTTGCATCCGTTTCGGAAAACTAAACACGACCCGTGTTGAGGTGACGTGGGTCCTACATTGACACGAATGTTTGCCGTAGTTGGGGAGAAACACAATCCGTGTTCGAAGCGGACACGGTCCATGTTGAGCTTCATTTTCGGATCTTTTGTGAAGTGTACAACATTACCTGTGTTCGAAACAAATACGACCTGAGTTTGACATTTTCCTTAGCTATTTTAATTATTTGAATTTTGGGGTATTACACATATTATATGTTTCATTAGTATCACACTATATATTATATTGTGTTACGTCCACTTGGTTCAACTAAAATAAAAAATATAACTAAAAATAACTAATGTCAATTAGGATGGAGCAATTGAGACTCGCATAAGGATATTTTGAGTTGAGTCTCTGATTTTTGTTAGAAGTCTCACCCATCATAATAGGCGTGTGACCCAAAGCAAAACATATTAGTCAGTATAAAATTTTGATAATTGGTGTGCCAATTAAAAAAAATAATCAAAATTAAAAATGCATAGGATACACTATGAAATCTTGAACTCCCGTCTTACTCAAAACATATATTATTAGAGTTGGTTGATAACTCAAAAAGACAGTTTGTTATCCCCAGTTTGGATTTGTCATTTTATTTTCTTCAAAAATTAATTTGTCAAATAAATATTGTTGTCATGCATGATTCTAGTGAGAGGACTCTTTAAATTCATTACTAATAAGCTTGAACTTAGAATCATTTTCAGACCCATGGGCCTGAAGTTTTATGTCAATTTTCAAATCATTGTTCTATAAATTATAAATAGATTCCACTTAGTATATATTTCATTTATTTATTATTTTCCTAAGTCAGAGTCTACATAACTGGTCTTTTTGTATGTCTAGGGCACTCATTGTCTTGCCGGGAGAAGGCCACCAAAATCTAGGCCAAATTTGGAGTCAAAATGCATATATACAAAATTCTGATCTTCGATCACGACCTTGATAGTTTTGTCACTTGACATCAACAAGAAAGAAAAAGGAGTTTCGATCACGGTCGTGACACTTTTGTCACGGGTCGTGATGGCAAGTTGGAAGACTACATAGCTTCGGTCACAATCGTGATTCCCGTATCACAAAACATGACAACTTGAGAAAGACGATACTATTCGATCACGGTCGTGATACTTTTGTCATGGGTTGTGACACGTTTGAATGAAAATTTCAAGTGTTCGATCACAACCGTGATGCTAAGATCACGGACCGTGACGTATGCGACTGATGTACAGTGTTCGGTCACGGCCGTGACAATTTTGTCATGGGTCGTGCGGCACCGGCATCCTGAAATGAACTTCGTCACGATCGTGACATTTTTGTCACGGGCATGACAATCTAAAATTGTTAAATTCATGATTTTAAGGTCATTTCAAGTCCTTTTTCGATGGTTGTGATTTCTTTTGAAACCTAATCTTCCCCTAGACTATCCTCATGAAGTCTAGGGCTCTTCCCACCTATAAATAAAAAACCTCATTTGGGGGGATGCTTTAAGCCTAGGAGAGCCTATAGAAGGAGAAGACGAAGTGCTACTGGATCGTCGACTAAAAGGTGTAAAATATCTATGAATATTTGCTGTTGTAATTTATTTCCTTCTCTGATTGTATATCCGAATGAACTTCCATGTATTTTGATATTTCTTTTTGGAGATTTCATTTGTAAAAGGGAATACTTGGAGAATCCCTATTTTTTTTAATAAAATTTATTTCCCCCAATTTCTTATGTGTATGTCATGATGTGTTTAATGCTTTTCATGCTTCTTATGATGTTATAATCTATTAGCATATTGGAGGGGAATAGCAGATCTTGATTTTCATCTAAATGCCTGAATTGATATATGAATTATGTTAGTCAAAACATTACATACCACACTTAGTATCATCTTAGAGAGAAATGCTGGATGTGAGGTCCGTGAGATTGTCATCTTGGAGAGGAACAATCCATAGTAGCGATTTACAAGTATACTTAACAAGCATCAAATTTTTGGCGCCATTGCCGGGGAAAATTATTTTATACTAATTTGTTTTTTTGAACTATGTTGAGAATATTCATCTTTTCGCAAATCTACATAAACCCTTGTGAATTTATTAGGTTAATATCAAGCACAAGGAGGTGCTCATTCTGGACAATAATTTAAAAGCAACTCGATCTCGAGTTGCAAATTCGGGAGTTGAGTTACATTTCAATCCAGAAATTGAGAGGACAATAAGAAAGCTAAGAAGAGGAACAAAGATGGCTGAAGAACAAGTTGTTGTTGCACCACATGCTGAGATGACCGTGATGGACTATGTTTCCTCAAACTACAAGAATGTTGAATCCAATGTGGTCCTCCCGGTGATCACTGCTAATAACTTTGAGATCAATCCTTCAATTGTAAGGATGGTCCAAGCGAACCAATTTGGAGGAGCTCTGAATGAGAATCCATAAACCCACCTGGATAACTTCATCAGGATATGCAACACATTCAACTGCAACCATGCTTCTGAAGAAGCAGTGAAGCTGAGACTATTTCCCTTTTCTCTGAGGGACAAGGCATCAACATGGTTGAGCACCTTGCCTATCGGAGCTATCACAACATGGGACCATTTCATAGAGAAATTTTATTTCCAAGTTCTACCCACCTCAGAAAGCAACTAAGATGAGGAATGAGTTGAGGGCCTTTACACAGGATGATAATGAGACCCTGTATGAGGCCTTGGAAAGATACAAGGAGGTGCTAGCAAAGGTCCCTGACAATAGAACTCCTTTGTGACAAATTTTGAAAGACTTCTATAATAGTATTTTTAAAGAGGACAAGGATAAGCTAGACTCTTCTATTGAAGGTTCAGTCTTGGAAAAGAAGAGTCCACAGGAGATCTATGAGATGATAGAAGATGTAGCCCTGAATTCCTTGTAAACCAAGATATCAAGAGGAGCTAAGGACAAAGTTGTGAACAAGGTTGAAGCTTTTGAAATCAATGAAGTGGTGGCTCAACTGGAGTCACTTAATAAGAAGTTTGAGTTACTGATGGCTCGAGGAGTTCAATAGTGTGAACTTTGTGGAGAGGGTCATTCCTACAATGAATGCCCGCATGGGATTCTACTGATTCAAATAAAGTTGAGAATGCAAATTTTGTGGCTGATTTCTTCCCCAAGAACAATAATCCTTTCAGTAACAACTACAACCCATGGTAGAGGAAGCAACCCAACTTGACAAGAGTCAAAGACACATGTTCAACCATACTTCACAATACTACCATCCCGCTGCTGAGCCAAAAGCAACATAGAGAACCTGCTTAGCAAATTTATAGATACCATGGAGACCAAGGTGTCAGACCATGATACCTTAATTCGCAAGATGGAGGTACAAATCGGTCAGCTGGTAAACATGGTTGCGGGACAAGCTTCATTATCTTGGCTAAAGAGTATAGACAAGAACCCTGATGGGGAGGCTAAGGAAATATCTACAAGGAGTGGCAAGCATATTGAAGACCCAAAGTTTTATGAAGGCCACCCAACTTCATATCCTAAAGTCCAACAGGAGGTTGAAGAGACTATTGATGCAACCCCTCAAGAGGTTCAAAAAGAGAGGGAAGAAAATTGCAGAAATACAATTAGATAGAGGTAGATCTTTACCTTACCCTCAGAAATATAGGAAGGAACAATTGAATAAGAAATTTTCCAAGTTCCTAGCAATTTCAAGCAGTTAAAAAATAAACATATCCTTCATGAAGCCCTGAGACAAATGTCAAGCTATGCTAAATTCATGAAAGAAATACTGTCAAACAAAAGAAATATTATGAAGCATGCATAATAAAGTTGATTCCTCAATGTTGTGCTCATTGGAAGAGTGAACTACCCCAGAAGATGAAGGACCCTGGGAGCTTCACTATCCCATGCACCATAGGGGACTTCCACTACTCTAAAGCCCTTTGTGACTTGGGAGCAATAATTAATCTTATGCTCTATTCGGTGTTCCTCAAATTGGGGTATGGAGAACTAAAGGAGTCAAAAAGTACTATTGCAGTTGGAAAACCAGTCTATGAAGAAGCCCAAGGGGATTATTGAGGATGTTCTGGTTAAGGTGGACAAGTTTGTATTCCCAGCTGACCACATAATCAGGGACATGGATGGAAATCAAGAGGCTCCTACTATCCTAAGCAGACCCATTCTCGCCACAGGAAACACTATGATTGATGTAAAACAGGACAAGTTGACCCTCAGGGTCAACAATGAAGACATAGGCTTCGATGTGACCCGTTCTCTAAAACATGTAGAGCTTTCCCCATGCTTTGCCATTGATGCCTTTGAAGATGACCACTCATATGTGCTGGATAAAATTATAGATGATGTTGCAAAAGAACCAGATGCTTATAACACTGATGTGGATCTAGAAGAGGAAGTAAAGGAACATTCCCAGCCAGAAGAAGAGAACAAAGATGCTCCAACACTAGAGTTGAAAGAACTGCCATCTCATCATAAGTACTCCTTCCTGCTATTGTTTCTTCTAACTAAACATATGAGATGGAGAAGAGGTTGATTGAAGTTTTGAGGAGGCACAAGAAAGCAATTGCCTGGTCAATTTTAGATATCAAAGGAATCCCCCCTCAATATGAATGCACAAGATATTGATTTAGGAAGACAACAAGCCCACAACTCACATTCAGAGGAGATTAAACCCAACATTTAAGAAAGTGCTAAAAAATGATGTCATCAAATTGCTTGATGCAGGTATAATTTACCCTATTTCTGACAGTCCGTGGATTAGTCCTATGCAGGTGGTGCCAAAGAAAGGAGGCATGATGGTGATGAAGAATGCCAATAATGAACTAATTCCACAAAGGACAATGACTAGTTGGAGGTCTGCATCTATTATAGAAAGCTGAATGAGGCGACCCACAAGGACCATTTTCAACTTCCCTTCATTGATTAGATGCTGAAGCTAGTGTCATGGCACAACTACTGTTGCTTATTGGATGGCTATTCAGGCTATAACCAGATTGCTGTGACATATGAAGATCGAGACATAACAACATTCACCTGCCCATATGGTAGATTCTCTTACAAAAGAATGTCCTTTGGCCTATGCAACACAATGACAACATTTCAACAGTGTATGATGGTCATATTCTCGGACATGAATGAGTCCATCCTAGAGGTATTTATGGATGATTTCACTTTATTTTGGAAACTCTTTTGATAATTGTTTGGAAAATTTAGAAGCAATGCTCAGGAGATATGAAGAGACTAATTTGGTGTTGAACTGGGAGAAATGCCACTTCATGGTGAAGGAGGGCATAGTGCTTGGCCACAAAATTTCAGAAAAAGACCTAGAGGTTGACAAGGCTAAAGTAGATGTCATCACCAATCTACCCCCACCCACTACTGTCAGGAGTATAAGAAGCTTTCTAGGGCATGCTGTCTGTGATTTATAAGGACTTCTAAAAAATAGCTAGGCCTCTAACAAACCTGCTATCGAAGGATGTAATGCTTGATTTTATTAATGACTGTCTAAAGGCTTTCCTGAGCCTTAAATACAAGTTGAGCTCTGCCTCTATGGTGGTCGCACCTAACTGGAGTTTGCCTTTTGAACTCATGTGCGATGCGAGTGATGAGGCAATTGGGGCTGTTCTGGGTCAACACGCAATAAAATGTTTCATGTAATCTATTATGCGATCCGAACTCTTACCCCGACTCAGATAAACTATGCCACAACTGAGAAGGAGTTCTTAATAGTAATCTATGTCTTTGACAAGTTCATGCCCTATTTGACATGTTCAAAAGTCACTGCTTACACTGACCATTGTGCTATTCGCTATTTGATGGCCAAGAAAGATGCCAAGCCATGATTGCTGAGATGGGTCTTACTCCTACAGAAATTTGATGTGAAAATCAAAGATAAGAAGGGATCTGAAAACTTGGTGGCTGACCACCTCTCTAGATTGGAGTGAGCACTAAAGAGCCAAAAGACATCTGGGAGGATTCCCAGATAAGAAAATCTTCTGCATATTACCATATGTAAGGTTTCTGACTTTTCCCATTCTCCTTGGTTTGCAGACTATGCTAACTTTATTACAAGAGGTTATTTGCCTAAAGGGATGATGAGTCAGCAAAATAAGAAATTCTTCTATGACTTAAGGCATTATATTTGGGAGGACCCATTTTTTGTTTCATATATGTGCAGACCAAGTTGTTTGCAAATGTGTGCGGGAGGAGTTCAACTAGATTTTGAGCCACTGCCATGATCAACTAGTTAGAGGACACTTTGGACCAAACTAAACAATGGTAAAGGTGCTGAAGTGTGGATTTTACTAGCCTAAACTTTTCAAGGACGCCCAAGAATATTGTAAATCCTGTGACCAGTGCCAAAGGTCAGTTAATATTTCGTGCAAAAATGAGATGCCTCTGAACAATATCATATTCTGTGACATTTTTTATGTTTGGAGGATTGATTTTATGAGTTATTTTTCAAAATATTTTAGAAATGAGTATATTTTAGTGGCCATGGACTATGTATCTAAGTGGATGGAGGCTACAACTACCCCCACTAATGATGCAAAGACAACCACAAAATTTTTGAGAAAGAATATTTTTACTCGTTTAGGGCTATTATTAGTGATAATGGAACTCACTTTGCAAATAAATTGTTTGAGAAACCGCTGAGTAAGTTTAGGGTCACTCACAGATTGAGCATGCCCTATCATGCCCAAACATGTGGGTAGGTTGAACTTTCTAATAGGGAACTCAAGAGGATCCTGGAGAAAACTATTAATTCTTCTAGGAAGGATTGGTCACTTAAGTTGGATGATGCTCTTTGGGTGTACAGGACAACCCTTAAAACATCCATTTGTATGTCACCCTATAGGATAGTATTTGGCAAGTCTTGCCATTTACCTATTGAACTAGAGCATAAAGCCTATTGGGAAACTAAATTTCTAAAATTTGATCTTGTAAAGGTTGGGGAGAAAACACTATTGAAACTTAATGAATTAGATGAATTCAAAACTTAGGCTTATGAAAACAACAAGTAATATAAGGAAAAAGTTAAAATCTAGCATGACCGACATATTAAACAGACTGAATTTTTGCTTGGTCAACAAGTTCTCCTATACAACAGTAGACTGTGACTTTTACCTGAAAACTTAGGTCTAGATGGTGTGGACCCTATGTGATAAAAGACTGAACACCCTAGGGAGTGGTTGAACTTCTAACCGCAGATAGGAAACAATCGTTTAAAGTCAATGGTTTTAGAGTAAAACATTATACAGGGGGAGGTTTTCAGGCACAAGCCCTCGGGTTCGATCTACTGGAACCTTGAATCCAGTTAGAGGCAAATCAATGCTAACGACTATAAATTAGCAATTATGTACATTTAGGGCCTTTTACGTTTTAGAATGTTTCTTTGAAATTTTTATTTCAATTTTATTATGAAAAAGATAGCAAGATTTGATAGTCAGACTTAGATGATAATGGAGATGCAAACCCACCAAGATAGTATGGAGGATAGCATTCGGCGGTTCCATGAGTATCACAGTAGCCAGAGCGCATTGGTGGATTCTTCTCTCTGACTCCTCCGCCACCACCACCACCGCCTATGGACTAATCTGGTTGTACTCTTTTCTTCTTTGAGTTGCATTTTGTTTGGTTGCGTTTTTTATCACCTCCTTCGGTGAGGGCTTGAACACAGGGGACAACTTCTAGTCTCAGCTTGGGGGAGTTTGCATTTCATGCATTTTTCTTTTAATCCACTTTGTTTATTTTGTTGCATTTCTCTTTTAATTTTAGTCAGTTGTATGCATTTCTTTTAGTATGAAAATTGGAAAAATCCAAAACTATTTGTGTTAACCTTACTTAGCTAGTTGCTTTACTTGAGTTTAATTCTAAAGCTGACTTGTATGATCTATGAAATTCGAGTGCCTTACTCTTAAATACAAATCACATGTATGTATTGGAGTCTTGAATTCCGTGGATTAGAGTGATGACCTTTTAGACCACACGTTTCTTTCAGCTCTATTATACTTGAGCGCATATAATTACAAGATTTTTATTGAATGTTTAATTATCTATTGAGCTGATCAAAAAATATGTGAAAAGTGAAAAGAGTTGAAAATTAAAAAAAAATAGTGAAAGAGATTAGCCCTTATGTGTTATCCAGAACCTGTGTGAGTTCGGGCAAGTAAGCTCGAGGGATGCCTTAACACCTGTTGCCCTAAAGCCATTTGGTATGGGAGTTATCAGTAGAAAGCTCGTTACATGGACCATCATGTGCAAAATGGAGAAGCACCTAAGCATTAACCAAATGTCTTGGTTTAATCTTTCATTCAGAACTTGGGAATGTTCATGTGAGTAGACCCGCAGGGGACTTAAATCCTAGTGACCTAAGACTATATAGTCTGGGATCCACTGGTCGGAAACTTGCTACATGGACTTCCTTGTGCAAACCTGATTGGAAGAGAGAACTTTGGAAAAATAAGAGAGTATTTGTTATTTACTTGTTAATAATATAAGCTCCATGATACTTTTGCCTTCAACATTAATGCTATAAATTGTTAGAGTATGTCTTTAAGCTATTAGGACGATGTTTAAATTATTTTCAAGTCAAAACTTCATGAAGCAGGAGGATAGATGAAAGTGCATTACTAGTGAGAAGTAGGAGAGAAAGGGTGCATAAAAGTATTGGTCTGCATAGTCGATGTTATGATAGAAGTGCCTTCAACATTTGCTCTAAAATTTTGCTTGAGGACAAGCAAGCATTTAATATTTGAGAATTTGATGTGTAGCAATTTATTCATATTTTTCACAGCATTTTCATATCATTTCTCATGTATTCTATCAGCATATGCATCCAATTAGTATATATTTCATTTGTTTTTTTTATTTTCCTGAGCCAGAGCCTACGTAGCTAGTCTTTTTGTATGTCCAGGGCACTAATTGGCTTGACGGGAGAAGGCCACCAAAATCTGGACCAAATTTGGAGTCAAAATGCATATATACAAAGTTAAGGTCTTCGGTCACTGCCATAACAGATTTGTCTCGGGCTGTGACATCTACAAGGAAGAAAATGGAGTTTCGGTCATGACCGTCACGGGCCGTGATGGCAAGTTGGAAGACTACATAGCTTCAATCACGTCCGTGATTCTTGTATCATGGGCTGTGACAACTTGAGGAAGAAGATACTATTCGGTCACGGTCATGATATTTTGTCACGGGCCGTGACGCGTTTGAAGGCAAATTTCAAGTGTTCGGTCACGACCGTGATGCAAAGATCATGGATCATGACGCATATGCGACTGATGTAAATTGTTCGATCACGACCGTGACAATTTTATCACGGGCTATGACGACACCGACGTTCAGAAATGAACTTCGATCATGGTCGTAACATTTTTGTCACGGACCATGCCAATCTGCGGCAATTGTTAAATTCGTGATTTTAAGGTCGTTTCAAGTCCTTTATCGATAGTTGTGTTTCTTTTGAAACTTGATCATCCCCTTGATGATTCTCATGAATTATCGGCTCATCCCACCTATAATAACCCCCAAAACCTCATTTGGGGATGCTTCAAGCCTGGGAGAGCCTAAAGAAGGAGAAGACGAAATGTTGTCGATACATCGATTAAAAGGTGTAAAATTTCTATGAATATTTGTTGTTGTAACACCTTTCCTTCTCCAATTGTATATCCGGATGAACTCCCATGTATTTTGATATTTTTTGGAGATTTCATTTGTAAAAGGGAAAACCTAGGGAAACCCTAGTTTTTATATAAAATTCATTTTTCCCAATTTCTTCTATGTATGTCATGATGTGTTTAATGCTTTTCATGCTTCTTGTGATGTTATAATCTGTTAGCATCTTGGAGGGGAATAGTAGATTTTGATTTTCGTCGAAATGCTTGAATTGATCTATGAATTATATTAGTCAAAACATCTCATGCCATACTTAGTATCATCCTAGAGAATGTAGGATCTAGAATGGCACCAAGAGGGGGGGGGG
>LTAE01006843.1:0-20946 GCA_001647135.1 Pontederia paniculata
AGCTTGAGAGATTACATGTAAGAGGTTGTTCTCCTTGTCCTCACTACAAGAAAGGAGATTTGTAGGGAGCCTTCGCCCTTGAAGAAGGACTTAGTGAACTCCGAAGATCTCGTGGAGAAGATCGGAGCGGGGACGTAGGCCAGGAGTTTGGACCTCGATAAAAAATTGTGTATGTTCTTGTGTTTGTTCTTCTTACTCTTCTCTCTCTCTATTTGTGTTTATATCCATATTTGTTTGCTTCCGCTACGCATAACACATTTAGAATAAGTAAAGAAGAACAGGAGATTTTTAATATACAAATTCACCCCTCCCCCCTCTTGGTGTCATTCTAGATCCTACAATTTGATCCTGTAGGGTTCTAGAGAGCAATTATAAGATAATAATCCTTTGCTATAGGTTCGCCAAAAGTAGTTTAATTCGAAACCATGTCCTTGTCTTTGCCCATAGGATCCTTTCAACAATTATATGTGGGCGACAAGACAATGATGGCTTTCCCAATGAGATTGAGTTATTCCTTCTGTATGTCATGGTTGAGGGTATGGATGTGAATGTGGGTGCCTTTGTCGCGGAGAACTCTGAGAGACACTTCAAGAAGATGAAGAGCAAGATTACAGTCGAGGGATTAGTCATCCTATTTTTAAGCACTTCAGGATGCGTCTGAGCGACTCCAAATTGATAAAGGATGGCATTTATCTAGATCAAAGCATAGTGATAAACATGTATTTATCCTGTACAGAGAAGGGAGCCCCTATGTTCATTTTCAAAAATAGGCAGGAAAGAAATTCATGTGAAAAAGGTTGAGAGGTTCACCTAATTTGATAAAACAAACTAATTCTTCCTTCCACTCTCTAGGAGACTTGATCAGGCGATCGAGCCATCACCACTGCCATAATTGCAATGGTGTCCTCGCACTTCTAATGCAGAACCCTCTTATTTTGAGAATATTACAAGATTCCTGATGATATACCCTCTTATTCCGCTACTTGTGATCTATCAGTCATGCCACATTGGAGGCAATATGAGTCGAGCAACTGCGTTAGTATGAGATGCTATAAGAGATTTGTGCACGCCAAGACAACACTCACAAGATGGTTAGCAAGCATGAGTACCACATCAACCAAGCACAGTATGAATCTTTCTTCCGTCCACAGTCTCCACCGCATATGAACTAGTCTGGTTGTATCTTTTCCTTTCTGCATTTTTATTTTTCTTTTTTGAGTCCTTGAGTCACCTTCTTCGTCTAAGGATAGTGTTTGGTTTAAGTGTGGGGGAGTTTGCATTTCATGCATCATCATTGCTATTAGCTTGTTTATTTAGGTGTTCGGTGTTTCATATTTGCTTGTTTTTGTTGCATGCATGTTTTATTCAGAAAAAATTAAAAATTTCAAAAATACCATCAACATCTTACTAATCCTTGTTTAACTCCTAACCTAAATCTAATATATATTTTGGAGTTGACTTGTATGATTTATGAAATTCAGGTGCTATTCTTTCACTTGTTAGTCATCATTTGTATGTACTGGATTATTAAATCTTGTAGAATGGGGCTATACTTAGACTACAAGTTTGTTTCAGTTTAATTGTACTTGAGCCTCGACAATTACAGTCTTTTATTGAATATATAAGTACTTGTTGAGCTTATCAAAAAAATATGAAAAGTGCAAAAGTGAAAAAGACGAAAAAAGGTGCAAATATAGAAAATGAAAAAAATTTGTGGATAAAGGGGTTGATGTAGTAATTATGTATTATCCAGAACCTAGGTGTGTTCGGCAATTAAGCTCGAGGCGTGCTTCTTTACCTGCTCCCCAAAGGCCATCTGGTTTAGGAATCGTCAAGCAAAAGTTAGCTACACGAAAAATCTTATGCAAATTGAAGAAGTACCTAAGTGTTTTCTCAACTATTTTGTTTAACCTTTTCATTCAGAACTTGAGAATGTTCGAGCAAGTAAATCCGTATGGGACTCTTAAATCCTAGTGACCTAAGGCTATCTAGACTAGGATTAATCGATTGAAACCCCACTAAATATACTTCCTTCTAAAACCTTAGTTGAAGAATATAACTCAAGAAAAAAGTTGTGTTTATTTTTATTGTTAAAAGTATAAGCTCAATAGATACTTGTACCTTCAACATTAATGTTGTAATTTGATTGACCTTCAATATAAGTTGGGGTGGGCATTGTTTAAATTGTTTAAAGATCAAAATCTTATGAAACCTCATGCTTGACGAAAGTGTGTTGCTATAAAGAACATAAGAAGTATGGTGTGTGGAAAGTTTAGTCTTAAGCAATACGTCAGAATATTGCTCGAGGACAAGCAAGATTTTAAGCTTGGGTGAATTAGATGCATGATAATTTAGTCAACTTTTCATGGTATATTTAGTTCAATTTTCTTTAATTCATCGTCTCATGCATCATTTTATTTAGGAAATCACTTTAATTCATCTTCATATTTAGAATCTACATAATGTTGTGTGTTTTTATGTCCAGAGCATTCAGTTGAGCAACAAAAAAAGTCTGCAACAAACTAGTGAATTTGGAGGCGAAATCAAATTTATACTGATCATCACGGTCGTGATGAAACTTTCATGTATGTGAGTGCATAAGGACAAAGATTATGAAGATTTGTCATGGGTCATGAAAGCACTTTTGCAGTTGTGAGACTGAACGATGTGACTAAGACATGAATTGTATTCGCGCTCGTGCTAATTGTCATGGCATACGAAGCTACTTTCATTGTTGTGAGCGTGTATACACTAAAGAACATCAATTGAAGTTACAGAACATGAAGGGAGTTTCATTGTCATGAGCGAATGAGGCGACGATCGACGATGCATATGATCATGACTATGACATCCTGGTCAAAGTTGTGAGGGTTATGAGGAGAAAAAGCAATGATTCGGTCACAGCCATGAAATCTCTATCACGGGCGGTGAAATCTCGATGACACTAATAATATCTTACGATCACGACCATGAAAATCCTGTCACATATTGTAAAGTGTGGATTCAAAAAGAATTTGAGTTGAAGTTAAACTAGTCAAATCTTATCTTCATGGATTTGGACATGAATATTTAGTCAAAATTTGATAAAATCTAGTTAAAACAAAGTCCAAAAGTTTAGGACTCTCCAAAAAATAAGGTATATTGTAAAAACTAGAAATAGGATCCCAAACATTCATTACGGGGCATGTTGCAAATCTGGAAAAGAGACAAACACTTGAGAAAGAGAAGAAATTCTACAAAAAAGTTGAGGAAGATTATCGAGGTGTCTTAGTGTCTAGTTTCTCTAATTTTGAAGGATCAACTTCTCGTGTAATTTTTTTTTATATTCATGGAATGATTTTAATTGTAAGGGAAACATATTGAACCATTGATTTAATTAATTTAGTTCCTCAATTTTTCTATGAGCATGAATGTTGTCCTTAATTTTTTTTTCATTGATTATTTAATGTCTTGGTCTAACTAGCATCCTGTATAGGAATAGTGGATTATTATTCTCCTTGATCTTTAATGTGATTGTCTTCGAAGCATTGCATGTCTACCATACTAGCATTGTGGAGAGGAATATTTAGGTGTGTAGTTTATTAGATTGCATTCTAGAGAGGAACGATCAATAGTGTAGAAAATATAAATTAATGCATCTTAAGGTTAGAATAGGAGATTGACATTCTAGAGAGGGACGATCAAGTCTATCTTGATTTTTTCTTAGATAGTGATTCATCCTAGAGAGAAAATCATATCTTGAATAGGTCATAATCCCCATAGAAATTAGATCAAAATTGAACTTTGATTAATCTTATGGTAAAACAAAATTTATCCATATTTTTTATTATCTCATTCTAGTCCAATGTTTGTTGTCATCGCAACTTTATCTTTTATTTTATCTTATCTTCTAAAAACCATTTTTTGTCCAAAAAAATCATATTATATCCTATTAGTTTGTGGGATTAGACAGGCAATAATATTAATTTTCGTGGGAACGATACTCTACTCACATCTTTATTACTTGATAGATTAATACACTTGCTAGTGAATTTTTATAACATTTTAGCACGCATCAATAATCCATCCAAAGTTAATGTTTTTATTGATCATGAGAAGAAAACGAGACAAAAGAAATGTCATTTCACAAAAAAGCTATTATTGGGTGTGAATTGATTTTAGTGGTTATGAAAAATGGATTTCATGGGCTATGAAATGGTTTAAGGGACCATGAAATCAGTTCATGGGGTGTGAAATGACAATTTATGGTCCGGGACCGAAAAATGTAATTTCACAAAGAAGCTATCATGGGGTCTGAATTGGTTTCAGGGGTTGTGTAATGAATTTCAGATGCTATGAAATTAGTTTAATGGGATGTGAAATGACAATGAGAATTTAACTAAATTAAATTTTATAATTAAGGCAAATGAAACGATTACATGCAATTTCAAAGTAAGATAATAACAAAATTTAATATATAATGCATATAAAAAAGTTAATAAAGATAAAAGAAAAGTGCACTTGTTCGAGGAATCTGCCCTTGTGTAGGGGCGATCTACCTCGCACAAGTGTCGTGCAAGGGGGTTATCTACCCTGCACAGGGGTCTCAAAAGGGTGATATGTCCATGAGTGGCCAATGACAAAGAAAAATGGCCTTCGATGGACCTACAAGTGTGGACGATCATCCTTTCAACTGCAAATTATGGCATCAATATTAGTGTTGTCAAGACTGGACTGGACAGTCTGATCGGTCCGACCACTCGAGCGGTGATTACAACAGTTTAAAAATTGCTCTTAAACTAGTTTGAGTTCAGACCGAATTGAATCGGTAAAAATTGGACTAAACTAGTCAAAATTGAAATGAACCTGCCAAACCAATTAAACCATCCAAAATCATTAAAAAATAATTTTTTTAAGCATTTATAATATTATACTTTTCCTCGTTAACTCTTCTTTATTTAATGCTTACTACTTTATACTCATATTTTGATGTAACTCATGCGTGACTATATTGGTTTGTCCTTATTCTCTTAGGATTAATTACACAAGTCATTTTAGACACAATCTTTTTTTTCTTTTTTCCTAATACAAAACATAATATTTGAATCTAATTATAAATTATTTGATTTAATTATATTATATTTATTATATTATTTAATATAATATGATTCATAATATAATTATATAAAAAATATTAATAGATATTATGATAATAAAATGTTTAAAATTAATAAAAAAAATATAATAAACTGAATTTAGTTATACATAAATTAATTTTGATCATATTTCATTATCATTATTATGGTTACAACTTATTAATATATATTAGTAAGTAGTTTAATTTAATATATTTTATTATATTATTTTATTTTATTTTATTCGGTTTGTTCGAACCGTTCGATCGATCCGATTAGAACCAAAAACTTCATTGGGTCACTATCTGATTCAGTCTTAAAATCTTGATAATTATGTTTTCATCATGAATTGTGACGCAATTGCTTTGTCTCAAATTTAAGATTATGATGGTATCATTTTCTTTCGCAAAATACTGGTAGGTCTTAAATTTAAAGGAGATTTTGTTTTTCACTGGGAATTATCGTGAACACTCTTTTTTATTTATGACTGTCATAAAAATAGTATTTTCATTTAGGACCTGTTTGGTACGGGAATTAGAGGGGAATAATTTTCTTATTCTAACTTTTTTACCCAAACACCCCAAGAACAACCTAATTCTACTAAATAGTGAAACCACCTTAAAGTTGATGAAACCACCTATTTTAATTCTTAAAACAAGAATAATTTATTTTTGCTAATGGCAAGAATAATTTTTTGTTGCCACTAATTTTGCACTAAGCTTATTTTATTAAATTATATCATATTCATAATTATATTATTAACTATAATTAATTAGTTTTTTGGTATTTTACAAATTATGCACAAAAGTGAGACCTTATAAATGAATAAAAATAAATATAATTTCATAAATATTAATAATTAATATTTAATTAATTATTAGGTGATATTATTATAAATAGAGCAACGATAATTATTAATTAGTCTTTACAAGCATTAATTAATATAATATCATAATTATTTAGTAGTTAATATTTTATTATAAATAAAACAAGACTAATTATATGTTAATTTGTATAATTGCTAATAGTTTTTATCATTATTTAATTAAATATTTGGAATTATATTAATGAATTATAATTAATACTTTCTATAAATCCCTAATTATATATAATAAAGATATATAATAAAATGATAAATTTATTTTTTTTCTCGTTTTAATCAAACACTATCTAATATTTTTGTGCCACCAATTTTTTTAACTTGCTTTATTAAATTCATTCATATTCATAATTATATGATTAATCATAATTAATTAAGTTTTTAGCATCTTATAAATTTTGCAGAAAAGTGTGATATTATAGATGAATAATAAATAAATATAATTTCATAAAACAATAATAATTGTACATTTAATTATTTGTTAGATAATAATATATTATTAAAAATATAATATCGACAAAATATTAACAAATCTTTACAAGTATTAGTTAATTATCATAATATATAATTATTTAGTAATTAATATTTTATTATAAATAAAATAAAAAATTATATATTAATTTGTATAAAAATAATTAGAATTATATTAATTAATTAAAACTATAATTATAACATATTAATTAATTTTAATTAATACTTTTAATAAATCCCTAATTATATTTAATAAAAATATATAATAAAATATTTTTTTCTCACTTAAATCAAATACTATTTAACTTTAATTATTACAATACCAATTAATTTATTCAAACACATCATTAGAACATTTTCAAAAGAATATCTTACTCTTATTTTTTTCAAAAAATTAAAAAAAAATTATTCTTCTTAATTTTTATTTTTCTTATTCTTATTCCAAACAGGGCGTATTGATGAACACCAGAAGAGCTTTTGGTTTTTCCCCTTCCCTAGGTGTAGTTGATACTCCGCTTCCTAGGATACCCCTCGTGCTTGGGAACATGTTAAGTGCGGCAACTCCTCGCTTATGTCCTAGTTAATAAACTTGGATTCAAATCCCCCTCTTCAGGAAAAAGAAATAGGGAGCCACAATCAACCAATTCCTGGAGTCTTGTTTAAATCCTCCAGTGTAATTCTATATATTTCTGTGTATCATGTGATGGTTCCCTTTTTATAATCCAACAAACAAAGTATGAGCCACTCATTACCTAACACCATGTGGCACAACTACCAGCATCACCTTGAGGAAATGGCCCAACTATCTGTCCTTTAAATAAAATTATGCTCGTCGTGATCACTTAAACAAATATAGTATCAATAGCAACACTGAAATTTGTTTTTTAATACCTAACTAATTCAAAATTAAAATAAAAAATAAAAATAACATTTTTTTTAATTTAATTGTCGATTTTAATAATTGAATCTAAAATTAAAAATTTTATTAATTATATGCGTCAATCGAACTTGATTTAAATAGCAGTTAGGCACCTGCTAAAATATCTTAGGTGGCTAACAAGCAAGGGCAGAGCCAAGTGCCTGCACGTGCAGGCACTGGCTCCGCTCAAGTAAATGTTTAGTCGTATATTGTCAAAATAAGTTTGTTGCTCAGATGGTTAAGAACCACTAGTTCATTCCTCTCGACCAAGGTTGAAAGCCCATTGCTAATTTTTTATCTCAATATTTTTTTCTCTCTAATGATCAAAATCCCATTCTAAAAATTAATTAATATTTATTTTAATTATTAATTCTTTAATTCTCTTTAAGATAATATTTAATATAATTATTACTTTCATAAATCTTTCTAATCATCAAACTCTAACTTGACTAGTCCCTCAAAAAATTGTTTTTTATTATTAATTCATATTTGAGAATCTCAACTTCTTAAATATATTTATAGTTTTTTATATATATTTTTGTGCCTTTAACTCATGCATTTTTTCTTTTCCCTTGTCATAATTAATTAGTTCTTTTGCTCTTATTATTAATAATTAATAGTTTAATAGTAATTATTTGTGTTCTTTCTTGTTTTTAATCTAAATGTCCCAAATATCTTTTTCTCTTATTATTAATAATTAATAATTTAAGAGAAAAAATTTAATTATTTCGTTGATTTTTTGGTTGCTTTGATCATTGGCCCTTCAAGTTTCTTTGCTCTTTAGGTACATTTATGATTTTTTTTATATATTATTTTTTGACTTATTTATTTTCAACATATTTTTTATAATAAAATATAATTAATTGTATTTTTCTCTTCGAAAAATTCATATACATATTCGTATGAGGTGTTAAATTGTTGGTTATATCTATTTTTTTGTTAATGTTATATAAAAGTTTATTATATTAAAATAATTTACTTATTTATTTGCTAATAATAATAATGATTAGAACTTTAAAAAGTATTTCACTTTTCCATTTTTATAATATTTATATTGTATAGAAAAAATGACTTCAAAATTTAAAATAAATAATTATAATAAAATTTAAAATCTTATTTTTAGTTTATTTAGTGAACCCACTGACAATAATCTTTGGCTCTGCCACTGCTAACAAGGGTGTATTCCGAATTAAGGGATCGGAAACTAGTATCCCCGAGTTCGAGTCTCGAAATCGTCAATTTAACTAAAGAAATATTATTCTGCTTCTTTTATCGAATATCATATTAATCGGGTGCTAGTAGCCCTGCAGTAAGATTTATAAAGAAAAAATGTCTCACGCGGCTATATCCAATCAGTTTCGGCAGACATATTTGCAATAACATGCACTAACAGAAAAAGGAAGAGGAAATATGCAGTAAACTTGTATTAAAAATATAAATCATATTTTGAAAAATAAATAAATAAATCAGCTCCACATGCTAAATCATATATTCATATCCTTAATCCCATCAAAAGTAAATACGATATATATGGCACTTGCGATTATTAATATGAATAACAAATGTACCGTTCACCACCAAACTTTTACTTTAAAAATAGAAAAGAAAAAGTTCCGATATGGAAGTTTCTTCTACTTTGACCCGGTCGAGGGATGCTGCACATGGCCGGTCCCGGAGGGGTCTTCCGGCCACGGCCGTCGCCTCGTCCAATTCTTCTTAGTTTGCGGCGGCGCCACCGACGCTGCCGTACCTCTCAACGCGCTCATCGATCCACCTGCGCATGTCGGCGAGAACTCGCTGGCTGTTCTCCTCCGGCTCGCCCTGTATCAGCGAGTGGTACATCCCCTCGTACAGTATCAGCTCCTTGTCCGCGCTGGACGCCTTCTCGTACAGCAGCTTCGATCCTTCCGGCGACGTGACCCCGTCGTCGGTCCCGTGCACCGTCAGGAAGGGCACGGTCACCTGGTGGAAGTTCGCCTGGAAGTAGTCGCAGAGCCTGGCGAGCTCACGCATGGTTCCGACCCGCGGACGGCCAGTGTAGCGCCTGGGGTTGGAGGCGATGATCTTGAGGAGCTCCCGGTCCTTGATGGCCTTGCCGACCATCTTGTTGTCCGGCATGGCGGCCCAGGAGTCGGCGAGGCCGAAGAGGAGACCGTAGACGAAGAGGTGAAGCCTGGACGGCTTCATGTCGTCGGGGATCACGAAGAGGGGCGCCGAGAAGATGAGGCCCGTCCAGACGCCCGGATCGGAGCGGAGGTACATGAGCAGGGTGGCGGCGCCGCCCATGGACTCGCCGAAGAGGAAGGCCGGGAGGTCGGGGTGCTCGTTGCGGACGGAGAGGAAGAAGGTGCGGGAGGCAGCGGCGACGGCCTCCATGTCGCCGAGGTAGCACCGGATGCCGTCGGAACGGCCGTGTCCCAGGAGATCGGCGCAGTAGACGGCGTAGCCCCAATTGGCGTAGGCGATGGCGATCTTCTGGAAGAGCCAGCCGGAGTCGGAGCCGTAGCCGTGGGTCATGAAGACGAGGGCCTTGACGGGGCGGATCTCGCCGGCAGCGTCGACGGGGTGGAAGGACTGGGTGAAGAGCTGGCCATGGGGGGTCTTGAAGTAGGTCTGGCGGTTGCGGACTCCCTGGGAAGCGTAGTACTCGTCCTCATCGGGGGAGTCGCCCCAGAAGTACTTGTTGGTTGCAGGAGGAGGCGGCGGCGGCGCGTCGGAGCCCATCGTTGGCCGGCGGTGCGGAGTAGGTGAGGATTGGGATGGTGTAGTAGGTTGAATTGGGGGGGTGTGATGTACGAGCACGAGTAGTGCGTGGGTGCTTGTTTTTTTTTTATGGAGGGAGCGAGAGGTAGGTTTGTGGAGTTCACCAAATGCGGAGCGTCGACGTGTGTGTCGTGGTAGGTAGATGCCCAAACCCATCAACGATTGACTGGACCTGATTCCGTATGGTGGTGGTAACGGGGGGTAACGGGCGAGATCAGAGAAGCTCAAGTGAGCTGATGTGGCCAATCCACCAACAAAGTAGTTGATACCTAATCATTTTGTTAGAATTATTCATAATTTTAATTTATTTAACACTCTAAAAATTAATTATTTAATAATAATAATAAAGGAATATGCGCTATAATTTACTTAATCATTTTGTTGAGCTGAGTTATAATTTATAACGCTGCACAAAATATTTTATTCTAATAATAATAATAATAATATTTCTATTGAGATTTCTCTTGATTATTTGAATCATGATGTTCATGAAATGAAGTTTCAGTAAAATAATAAATAAGATGTCATTTTTTTGGTGTTAAAATTCTTTTATAATGTCAAAATAATGTCATAAGATTATTTAATTTAAACATTTATTATTAGCTACTAATTATCTAAAAAATTAAGCCATTAAATGTTATTTTTTTATATTTCTATTCTTCACACTTTCGGAATGTAGACTTGTGGCTCTCCTCGAATATTATTTTAAATTAGATAAATATATAAGTTATTCCAAAAATTTAAATCATTAAAAAGCATTATGTTTAACTTAATGGTGCTTTTATATTGGTATTTTTTTTTGCATTTGCATCTCCATTTAGTCATTAAAATAATAAGTATAAACTGATTTGAATATATGATTTACATGGTTCAATGTAGATGCTCCCTAGTTAAATAGGGAGCACCACCTACATCTTAAACCGTATGATATTAAATTTATGGTGGAGATTAGATTTTCTCTCTCCTATTTTTTTTCTCTCTCCTAAATCTATTCACCATAGATTAAAGATCTTATGATTCAATATGTAGATAGCATGGTGCTCTCTACTTAACTAGAGAGTACGTCCATTTTTTTCTTACAATAAATTGATTAATAACTAAATAAAAATGTTTAAGGAGCAGTAAGTAAACAAGTGAGAGAGGCCTTATCATAAAAGTTTAATTGTGAGATTATTTGAAGTTTCCGATCTATTGTTAAACTTTTTTTATATCAAATTATATGATAATATAAAATTATACAAGTCACTATTTATTTTTTATTTTTTTTATTTCTTTTCTCTATCTCCACCTAAACAATATACAAGTTATACATATGATTTTAATGAACATATAATTTGATTAAGTAGGAGTACACGGTGTTTATCATTTTTTATATCGTTAAACTTAAGATATGTGATATAAAAAAATAATCTACTTAAAATTTATATATTTTTTTAATTTATATATTCAATTCAAATTCAAATGATCAAATAGTTGATTCTTAAAAGAACGGGTTTCGTACTAAGAAATTGTGGAAGAATGATCTAGACTTTAGAAAAAAAATATTCTTCACAAACACTCAATGTAACGACGTTGAAAATCGATCATAATACTTAAATGTATTATAAGCAATTCCACTTGTCATGTATGAAAATGTTATAATGCATTAGTTTTAACCCTCGTCACATTGAGTGTTGTGGAATTGATTATTTATGTGGAAATTATTAACATATGAAAAGTTGTAATATGGAAATTTTTTATATAATAAAAAAATTTCAGTCATAAATAGAAAATAATTAACTTTCTGACCAAATGAAAAAATATAATAACATCTCATATTTTGTTGAAGTAATGAAATCGTATTATTTAAAATAATATTTTTTTATTATCTAAATTAGAATTTTCCAATAAACTGCATTTTTTATGTTTAGCGCCTTCTAGTTGTCTAAATAATTTACCAAATGATTTTGTATTTTTTTCTAATTGCATGAAAAAAAAATTTAAAAAAATAAAGGCATATGTTAGCCTTGAGAATGGAAATCAATGCTTCTTGATCTATGAGTTTCTTATATAATTTATTTTTTATTACAATTAGATCGATTATATGATTTTTTTCCTCTTGTTATAATAACACAGATATTTTATGTTTTCATGTTTTTTTTAAAACTCTAATATTTAAAAAAAATCATGAAAATTAAAAGTTTCACCGCATGCATTATCATTTCAAATAAAATTACTATAACATATTATTATTATTATTATTATTATTATTATTATTATTATTATTATTATTATTATTATTATTATTATTATTATTATTATTATTATTATTATTATTATTATTATTATTATTATTATTATTATTATTATTATTATTATTATTATTATTATTATTATATGAAGTCATAGCAATAGTTTTAATGTAAATGTAATATTAATTTTCTAGTATTTTAAAATAAAATAAAACATAATAAGTATTTTATACACAAATAGAACCTCAAATAAAATCTACTTTAATTTAGCCAAATAAAATATATAATAAAAGATAAATTATTGCAATAATATAAAAATAATATTATAAAGATTTTGGAAAATTATCTAACTTTTGAAGAATGAAAAAAATTACATGAGATATTTTCATATAATCAATAATAAAAAGTTAGCCAGTAAAAAAAGATAAAACATGAGTGATATTAAAATTTTTGGAGTGCAATAAGGACATTAAAAAAAATTAATAATTGTATGTTGGTCCAGCTCACCACGATTTAGAACTTTATAAATGAAAAGGTGTGTCATGTATAATTGTCTTATTGATAGATATTTAATTTTGTATAGAGTATAATTGTCTTATTGAAAGATATTTAATTTTGTAGAGTATATTGAATATAAAAACTATATCGAAAAAAAGTTTAAGAAGAAACGCATTGATTTCCTTTAGAATAGAATTTAGCCTGATAATTGACTTGTACGCAAATAAATCAATTCATCCACATGCCATTACTTTTTCTTTACTAAAAGTGGCATCATGGTTGAGTATGGTAGCTTAAATAATTATATTATTAAAAATATAAATACAAAGATATCATTGTTGTGATTTAAATTTCTAGAATAATTGGTAGGATTACGATGTACTGAGTTCACTCCAACGGAGCTCTTATTAAGAATTAGATTTTTAAGTGGCTTTTAAAAATATAAATATATAACTCTTGATGACCTAAAATAATTAAAATTTTATATAATTTAAAAAATTATCACATTTTTAAATTGTTGTTGAGGCTTGAAATCCATTATTGGGATATTAAACTCAATGCTATATCAATTATATATTTATATGTCTTTGGAGTTAACAACGAAAAAATATTGAATTAAGTAGGCGAAAAAATCATGTTATAGCATTGAGATTTTGGCATGGATTATTTTTGCCTTTCGTATAATTAAGTAGGCTAAAACTTCTAAGAGAGTCCAAGTTATTATTCTGCAATACCTAAAACAATATTTTCAGGTACGTCATTTTTAAACAAAACTAATCGATTGAGGTAGACATTGGCCTTCTGGAAAGATAATAAGGGAAATACTTGACCAATTATGTTATGTGAAACTACTAGTTTAATGTATTAATCATCTTTCTAAAAAAATTACGGAGAGATCTTGTATTTATATTACAAATAAGCGTAAAAATATAAATATTGACAAATATAACCCGAATTAGATAGTATATAAAACAAGTTCTTCTATAATATTAAGTAGTATAAATAAAAAAATTAATAATGTTCAAATAACATGATATCAGAGAAGTGGTCGCCACTTTGTTTTGATATTGGCGTATTCTTCTTTGTGCAAGAAGGCTGGTTGTTGGTGAAGATGTATTGATGTTGGGTTGGTGTGGCTGTTTGAGCTGGAATTCCTGTGATGATCCAAGCTTTTGTGTAACACAGTGGATATTTTTTTGCATTTGTTGGTTAAAGTTATTTTTTCTATAATATTTTGGCATTTGTATATCTGGGTGCATCAAATTGAAAGAGGTTGTATACCAAGATTTTTAAACTTTATTTACAAGATATTTTAAATTAAAAAAAATTATATATTATTTGTTGATAAAAATAAGATGAATAATATGGGTTCAATTATTTGATTGATAATTTGAAAAAAGATAATTTTTTATGAGTCAGAATATTATAATATTCTTTGCATTTAATAAAATGATGTCATTTTGAAAGAAATTAAGAAAGATAGTGAATTACTTATTAAAATTTCTCACTATTAATGACATATGATAGAAATTTGATTATTAAAGAGAAATCATTTTGAGAAAGAACTGAATAATAATAACATGAAAAGAAAAAATTGTTAATTATTATTGATTACTTTCTTATTCTAAAACAAAGCGAAACATCAACACTACAAGAAAAAATGGTTTTAGGGACCAAACACATTGGTTCCTAATACATTGTTTTTGGTCCCTATTGTCTCTCGCAACCAAAATGATTTTGGTCCCCCTTGGTCCGTGCAAGCTGGTCATTAAAAGTGTTTGCCACCAAAATTTTATCATTGGTGTCAAAAGATAGTTGTTTTAAGGACTACTAATTTTAGTCCTTAAAAGTATATCTTTAAGGACCAATACTTTTGGTCCCTAAAGTTCATGCATTAAGAGACCACTGATTTTAGTCCCTAAATTTTATATTTTTAGGGACTAATAGCTTTGGTCCCTAAAGGAATATGCTTTTAGAACCAATAGCCTTAACATCTAAAATGTACTTATTTAAAATATTATTATTTATTACTATTGTTGTGTTAGAATATTAGTAATTATCAATTACTAATAACTTATTTGGATAAAATATAATATTGAAAGAAAGCAAATTGAATTGATTATTCAATTTATATGAAACCCATTCTATAAAACAAATAAATTCATTATAATTCAACATTGTCCACATCCTTTTTACAGAAAAATGACTTTCATATATTGATAACAATAAGAAAACACCGGACTTCTTTTAAAATGCATAAAAACATAATCAAATTGAAATGTTGTGAAGTTGGTCGTAGAAATAAGTTGAAATGTTGCTTTCTTCATGTTGTTCCCTTCGTCCTTCATGAAACGTTCTACACAAGCATCACTACAAAAGTTATCCTACATCACAATACAACAACCGGTCAAAAAATCATCAATGATTAAGAGAAAAATGACAGAAAAAAAGTGCCTTTCAAAGTTGTCTATGAAGCATACATATATTTGATCTCAAGAAAGTTCATAGAAAGAAGTTGTGGCACAAAAGCAAAATAATAACAAGATCAAAAGATAATCATAAATTTATGTCAAATTATTAAACAATGAGAATGCATTTGCTTGAAGGTGAGAGGAGCTTGCTTGCCTAGAATGTAGAAACGGTTGGTCGCAATTTGGAGCTTGCTTAGGTGAATGCCTCATATGTGGGTCTGCACTACTCATAACCAGATCAGCAATAAAGCTAAATGTTCCAAAAA
The DNA here is from genome assembly GCA_001647135.1 of Pontederia paniculata. Taxonomy (NCBI): domain Eukaryota; kingdom Viridiplantae; phylum Streptophyta; class Magnoliopsida; order Commelinales; family Pontederiaceae; genus Pontederia; species Pontederia paniculata. The sequence continues at coordinate 15,614 of LTAE01006843.1, forward strand.
TTCAGCAAGGAGTTGGCGTAAAGCTTAAACTAATAAGAGAAGAAAGTTTTAACTAATAAGAGAAGAAAGTTGACGTGGAGCAAGAGTGTCATTCATGCATTCAAAAACTAATGTACTTTTTTTAAGAACATATTAGTTTTAGAATTTTAAGAAAACAATTTATACTAATATGAAGAAAAGATGGCATATGACACATTAGTGTCATCTGGTTTCCTCGTTCAGTTCAACATGTCATCAAAGATGGAGTAATGACTTAATGAGTTTCTAAAACCAGATCAATAAAATTGTTATGTCAATTTCCGAAAAAAGCTAGACAACAACTGGAAAAACTAGAAAGCCAAAAAACATTCAAAAATTGTAAAAAAAATAAAACTTTGTATTCAACATGTGTGCCAAAACAAAAACTGGACAGTAAAGTTATTTTTTATTTCCTACATTTTCTTCCAGGATGATTGCATGAAAGTTGGATGCCTGGACACTGGTTGAAGATCACAAGGCATTCCAAATAAGATTAGACTAGTTTCTTTGCTAAGTCATTAAAATCGGTTGTTGTACCACAGAAGTAACAGATTGAGTTTTTTTAGGATCATAAATGTTCTCCTTCAAGAGTAATATATCTTCTTTCTTAAAGAAAAAAACAAATGGTCAAGGAACAAAATTGTAAAAGAACAAAAAACAAATATCCATTAGAGTTGTCCAACTTGGAATGCCTTCACAATAAAGAAAGATTGCCTCCTTTTTCGGACAAAAAAATATCATCACCAACATTTCACAAGAGGATCTCTGGGTACTAAAAGTTGGATTAGGAGCTCGTATCCGAAAAAAAGGTCGATTGAGAGCTTTACGTGAAGTATGGTGGATAGTTGAAGAATTGAGGAAGCTTGTAATCCCCCAGTCTCTGCATCCTCTGAACCCTTCAATTTTTCTTCCGTTGTGCAACCAAATAGTGTCAAAATGTAAAAATGCCCTACACGGACAAAGTAATGTTGACCAAATGACACAACACATAAATATGTGTGTGTGGGTGTGGGGTGGGGTGGGGGGGAGGCATGACATCAACCTGATTTTAGGCATAGGAAGCATCATAAAAGTCCATGAGGACTCTGTCTACATAAAAACAGGAGCAGCAACAATAGCAGGATCTGCTACATAACTGTCTTGGAGAGATCATATTTCTAGTGTTGCTGTTTTACAACTTAATGATCATATCTAAAATTAAAAGATGAAGAAGAAAAATAAAACACTTCTTTGGAAGGTAAAAACTCAAAAAAAGACAGAGCACTACATCAAGCCTTGGATTAAATTGTCTGATTTTCAAAAAAGGTTCCATGATTTTGCACTAGCATATGCTATGAGAGAGAGTATGAAGTGTATGTGATGCCATGATTTTGCACCTGCATAATGATATGCATTCTAGAGTTGTCCAAATTTTACACAAAGGAAAGAAAAATAAACAAAAAGGCACAGAAAAATTGAGCATATAAACATGATAGTTTCTAAGACCCTGCTGCAAAACATAATTGACGCCTAGGATGAATGTAGACCCCCACATATCAAGCACCAATGGCAGTTGGCACATTAACAGTATTAGGCAAACACATCAATTTCATTGTGTTCATATAGACAAAAATACAAATAGATAGTGAACGTGTTATACAAAAAATGGAATCCAAAAATCTGAGAGAGAGATGATGATGTGCAGATTTCGGAAATAGATCATAGAGATGATGTGCAGATTCATACCTACCTTGAAGGCGTGCTACTCTATCAAAGGGTTCCACTCTATGGAGTTGACAATGATCGGGAAGGAAATATGCTGGTCGCCTGCTGATCGCCGGTGATGCACGAAGAAGCAACCAATCTGATCGCCTAAGGATCTGCAGATCAAAGAGTTGCTGTCAGGATTCCGATGGAGTACCACCAAGGATCTCATTATATCAACTTATGCATAAGCATACAACTTTATCTGCTGATCAGAATCATTATATCAAACAAGAAATCTACAGAATCATTATACCACCTACCTGAAAAGATCGGTCGAGCTCATTGGTCTGCTGATCGGCGATGGATCTGTGGTAGCAAATCGGTCGAGCCATCGCTGGTTAGAGAAGGAAGCAGAAGGATATTTTTTTGGTACCAGAAGGAAGAAGAGCCGTCACAGCACATTTTTTTTATTTAGGGTTATAATTAAAATGCACATCTGAATCATTATTTTTGAAATGGACTTGAGGATTAAATTATCAAAACTAACATTCAACAGAGACCATCTGATTCAGTCTCTATAAGTTAATTTTAAGGACCAATGTTAGGGTTGGTCCTAAATTCTAGACTTTGTTCAACATTATTAGTCACCAATATCATAATTGGTCTCTAATATCTTTATATTAGGCACAAATAAATTTTGGTTTCAAAAAATATTAGAAATTTGAAACTAATTTTTAATTGGTCCCTAATAAATATTTTTAGGGACCAAATTATAATTTATCTCTAAAATATTGGTCCCTAAAAGATATTTTTCTTGTAGTGCAAATGGAACACAGAAAAAAATAATTAATGATTAATTAGAATTATTTTAAATAAGTGAAATATTATACATGTAAATTGAGGAATAAATGGTTCACTTATTTAGCATCATCTTATTTTTTCTATTTTTCTTTCAAATAATACTTTTGAAATATTTAAAAAATCTCATGATTTTATACTTCTAGTTTACTTATGTATTCGCTTGGTCTATGAAGCTCAAGATTAATTATGTTTAAAGAATTTACTCAACTCACTTGAGAGTTTACACAAATTTACTCCAAGTTAACTCATTTAGGATCATAAACCTGCAGTAAATTTCTAAGAATTTAAGAGTCTAACTTGAGAGTTTGAAAATCATGTTCCATATAAAACAAATATGTTTGATTTCAATTTCAGGATTTAAGAAAAATATATAGTAAGTTGAACAAAAAAAGGATTTTGTGCAAACACAAATGATTACTATCTAGTTAAATGAAATGCTTTGGGCTACAATGCAATGCTTTGGGCTAACATTTTTGTCATAATAAGGTGCCATGTATTGACATAAAAGGCTAATGATTATATATCACCACAACAAGTGCCCTCTTTTTGGTGAACTAGAGTATTTTTCCATTCAGTATGGAGTTAATAAATTAGTACAATAGTCGCCCTAGCTTTTATGTTATTTAGCTACATTCTTATCTCAGGATCTTTATTTGAAATTTGGATATTAAATCATCCAAATATCAATAATACTAATCATGAGGTTGATCTTTGGGCCATTAGTAAATCATGTTGAGGGCATAGAGTGAAGGTCAAATATCATTGATATGTTCTAGATAGACTCGTAGAATTCATAGTCATTAAGTATGCATTGCTAATGAGAATATGATGGAATTAATTCTCGATAGCTCTTAGGCACCTAGGCATGGATGGAATCCAAACTAAAATTGGCACAATGATGGAGGGAAAATAAATAAATCGCAAGGATCGATCAATCTAGTCAATTTATACCTATACAATATCATGTCAGTCGTTCAAACAATATAATCATCATTTAAAATATACATTTTTCAACATGTGAAAGTATTAAATTTTAATAGTGTAACATTGTTTTTTTGGCAATTAAATAAATATGTAATTCAAGGTATTTCCAATATACCCCATGGGGCACCATGAGGGCGTTAAGATAATATTATAAGAGTCTTATTCAAATCCCATGCAATTTAATATCTACTCCTCCCACGAGGGGACAACTATGTTGTTTATCAATAACTGAATGTCTGCACACAATATTATCAACAATATTAAATCTTACCATTTGGCATATAGTCAACCCATAAATTATAACTTTAATTGTAGATCTCAAATTTTTATTGATTTTAGTTTTCCTTAAAGATAGGTATTCGTGGGAATATGAAATTCTCATATTTTAAGTCTTCATCATTTGTCCTAAAAAAATCCCAATAACCTTATCTTATTCGGCTTCGATATCTTAGCAACTAAAATAAAGCAAAAATATTTTTCTCCAGACGCATCTAATACATGGTTATAATTTCATATCACAAAGGATAAAAAAAACTATCAATTTATTAAATATCATAGTCTAATTTATTTTATACATAATTACAAGTATTTTAAATTTCAGAGATGTTATTTGTCACTGATTTTGACTCTTCATCCTCGAGTAGAGACTTATAGTAGACTTCCTATTCACATCGTCCATAAAATCTGATTTTGACTCATCATCCTCGAGTAGAGACTTATAGTCTATTTCCTATTCACACTCATCCATCACATCTCATTTAGTCCACTTGACTAAATTACAGTCATCATGTCTCGACCTACTATGATCCAGTTGTGATTCATTGGTACATATCTTTAATACATTGCCCAGTTAGACATGTTGGATGGATTAGTTGAAAGCTAATTTAAAGATTAATCAGAGTTGTGCATCTCTGGTAATCAATCGAGCTTAGATCGAGCCATCAATGTTGAAATCTATGGGCTGTGTTGGTTAAAAAAGTTCATTGAAAGAGCGATTGTAGTGGGACGCCTTCTGATCCTTGATTGAGAGCTCGAACCGACATCAGCCATCATAAGCCATTAAAAGAAGAGTAAAGGACCAATTGAAAATTGAGTGATAAATGTCAAGCTGGAATTGTTTCACCTGATGAGTTTTTTATAGAATGAACTTTGATATGGTGGTCGAATTTTTTTTTTAGCCAATATCAATAAGAGGGGAATGTGATTTGTCAATGTCATCAAAAAAACTTAGATATGGGATTTATAAAAATTTGATTTTGAATTGAATTCGAAATTTGAAGTTATACTTGATGGCGAGAAACTTAAATTTGTTTGAGTTGGTATTAAGTTATGTGGAGATGAGTTGGTGAGAAATGTTTATCTCAAATTTTGGCGATAGAAAACGTAAATTGTTCATGGTGGTTGAATTTTATTTTAGACTAGAATATGAAGTTCTATTTATTCTTTGGAGAAATCATAAATTTTGATGTTTGGATAATTGAATCTATATTAAATCTAATGGATCTCTATGATACCTAAGAGAACGAAACTTGTGAATAATCACTAATCATTGCCACCGGTGTTAGAAAGAATATATATAATCCACTCATTGTCGCTACATTTCCCAAAAGATTATCGTGAAAGGATTAGTACATTGACGAACAACTTATGGAAGCACATAAAGATTTGACCTAGTTTGATTCACGTGGGGCATGTCAATGATATGTGAAGAAGTCATATATGAGTTAGAAGAGGATACATGGAAAAGGTCTCAATTTTTTTAACATTCACGGAAAAAAATTTGA
>LTAE01006844.1:0-10141 GCA_001647135.1 Pontederia paniculata
TTGTGCTTGTGTGCTTGTTTGTTTCCTTTGCTCTCTCTCTCTCTCACTCTATCTATTTTGCTCTTGAATTTTATGTGCTTGCGCTAAGTATAATCTAACTAATCTAGTATAACAAAAGTAGCGAAATTTTTTATACACCAATTCAACCCCCTCTCTTGGTGCCATCCAGATCCTTCAATTCTGAATTATTAATATCTGAATTCTCCTGCAGGAACTTAGCGGAGGCCAAACGACACTTGTTCTGGAAACTAGACCTAAGGGTACCTGCGCGGATGTTCAAACATTGATGCACTACCTGCCAAACGCCGCTAAAAGATATAATATGAAATAGATTCTGCAGATTCCTCTGCCAATTTTTATGGTCCAAATGAAGAAGATTCCTTAGAAGCTTCCAAGGCATATTGGCAGTGGTATGCAAGGGACAAGTGGCATCAACTGATTGGAGAAGGAGGAGAGGATAAAAGGCAAAAAAGAAGGAGGGAGAAAGGGTTCCGCGTCTGAGAGAAAGTGAGGGAGCCGCCGCCATTGCTGAAGAAGAAAGAGGAACCAGAGTGAAGAAGAGGGGTTTCATGCCAAGATTTTGGAGAGTATCATTGGCTTTTGTTTTGTAATTTCTATTTGTGCTATTTTCCAATGATGAAATCTTGCATCGACATGTTTGTAATGTGTGTGATGGTTGTTAGAGGCTAAACATTTAGGCCAAGACATGGATGATTTGAAAACATCTATTTGCTATTTGAACTTATCTTTTAATGCATTTATGTTTCCATTTGACTTTCCAATCTTCTCTTGCATTATGTGCTTTCTATATGTGTTGGTTTTTATGCGGTGAACTACTTTTTGCCCTACTTCTTAGTGGAGGGTTGAGACCGAGAGGGAGAACCCTCCCCATTGAGAAGAAGTAATGTGTAGTTCACATTCTAGATATTATCTGTGTGTTGATTTTAATATTGTGAGCTATTTGTTATCATATCTTCTATGGAGGGTTGAGACTGAGAGGGAGAACCCTTTCCATTAAGGAGAAATAGTATTTAGTTCTTATTCATGTTATCTTGTAGTTGGATTGTTATTCACATTTTCCTTGTAACCCTATCCCGAGAGGGAAGGATTTGTTACAAGGGCTCTACAAAGATCCGAGAGGGGAGTAAGGTTTCATGAAGTGTGATTTTCATTCCAGCTCTAAGGGGTTGATACCGAGAGGGAGAACCCCAATGTCCAAGGGATTCGTATGAGGCCGAGGGGTTCCCATGGATACTCGGGGTTGATTGGAGAGGGGTTATCCATAGCATCGAGAGATTGTGTGAGAGAAGCCCCTAGAGATTTAAGTTCAATCCTTGACTGCGAGAGTATCTAGGTTTGTTAACTTAAAAGCCCAAGTCACCATTATTTGAGTTTCATATGTTCATTAGCAAATAGAGTATAACCGTATACTTGCGATTGGAGTTGTGTGTTTAGGTTAATTTTTAAAACTTGTTGATTCTCTATTTTTGTCCGAGTGCCCCAGGTCCAGAGTTGTCAAACTTTGACGTTCTGAAACTTGGTGTCACTTCTTTTATAATGACACACTTTTACTTCATCATTCTCATTTTTTTTCTTGTGAAAATATAAGAAATTGTGCAATGCACCCATGCTTAGATAAAATTCTCTTGACTACTTTCACTCAATTTTCGACCCACAATGTAGATTATGATGTTAATTTTCACCTCTTTTTGCTTCTAGCATATGAGGTCCTTAGACATGCGTGGCGTAAAACAATCCATAACATTTTAACATATTGAAAAGTTCATTTTCAAAATACTTGCGATGGCATTTCTAGCAACATGTGATGTGCATGATAAAAGAAGTTATGCATTCTACATTAGGGGTCCATACATGTGAGGGTTCATGGCATAATGAGGCAAAAATGTAAATTATCACATGAGTAAGAGGTCAAAAGATGCATGTGCGTTAACTAAAAAAAATAAATGATCAAAACATGACTCTACTCACCCAAACTCCCCAAAACTAAGCATGAAAATTGTCTTCAATATTTCAAAAGAAAGAAAATATACGAGGTATAGTGTGGGGAAAGCTCACATACTCAATGTGTAGGAGGGCTGAACGAGTACCTATCTCCATGCTCGATTTACCAATCATTTATCGTCTCAATCACATCATCCATGGTGGCTTGTTGTTCACGCATGCGGTTATGTTGCCTTCACATTTCTTCTTGGCGCTCCTCAAATATTGTCAACCGCTCTTGAATGTCTTTTTGCCCTTGGAGGAGCTCCTGAATACTAGCATAGCAGTATGTCCAATCACAATGTGCTACACCAGAAGGCTGCCCTATCTCAAATGTAGAAGTACGTGGGAGGTGGGGTCATGCATCATGGTGGGTGGAATGTAAAGATTTGTCTCCATCTCTTCTCCACCTAAAGGCTCATTCACACCATGCTTCTCCTGCCATTCAGCTACTGTGGGGCGCCTATGCTCAAGGCCATCTATGTTGAAGTCCCAGTTGGCTTCAATATTCAAGTATGTTCTGCGGCGATCGGGTAGAGGATGTGTGCATGTTTTGTTGCGAAACAGGAGGTGGTAGAGGTCTCCAACTTTCTTGATCATCCTCATGGTCACGCAACCCAATGCAATCTCCTCCTGATCCTTCCTTCAGGCCATCAAGGCTTTGCCTCAAACTCAGTGCAATAGGGGTAATGAGTCCTCCAATCACAATTTTTCCTTTATCCTTACCTCCTTGCTTGACCATGTGCTTCACCAAAAAGGCTTCAATGTCGAGTGCAAACTGCTCATGGCTCAATACCTAGAAGATATATAGCTCACTATCTCTAACTACCCATCATTATCTCCTCGGCCATATATGGTGCTAGCAATGCTTTGATGCATGTATCTTATGGTCGGGTTTCTGAGATACGAGGCTTTATTGTGGGCGGAATTCATGTATTGACAACATGTCAAATTCCTCCATATCATTGTTCTTTCAAAATCTATGGAATGAATAGTTGTTCTTGTGCTTCTTGTTGGTAATTGGTATATAGAGTTGTACTGTGCCAATGTGAGCTTATATTCTTGGTTGAAGAGTCAGAATGTGACCTCACCCGGATCATCATATATATGGAGGAACTTGGCTTGGATTGAACTTAAGAATTTCAATGTGGGTTTCTCATACGTCTTCCACTTGGTCTTCATGAGGTAGTTCCATCCCAACTTGTAGCATAGGTAGTTCACATCCGTGTCAATGCCTAACTCGTGCATAATATGGTTGTCGATGTATTGAGTGTCAGCAATGACCCTCTTCTCAAGCATTCTATACTGGTGTCTTTGCTCGGCATCTCGAAAGATAACACCAACTCATCTCGATCACTACTATGTGTATGGCCTCCTCTAGTCCTCGAGCCTACGGATGCATTCCTTTTGGGAGCCATTTGGTGTTCAACTTGACTTGGATCTTCACTCGCACAATTCGTTGAACACTTGGTGTGCGCCCTCTCTTCTTTCCCTTTTTGAAGTCTCCCTTGTATGTGTGACCTCCAAACTCTTTTACAAGTGATAGTATAGACCCAAGAAATGCACACACAACAATTTGCCGGCTAATTATTTTGTTAAAGTAAGGGCAGCCGTAACCTGCAGAGACGAAAGAAGAGAAAGAAAGAGGAGAAGATAACACATGGAGAGGGAGAGTCGGTCGAACAATGAGATGTTGGAACTGGTAGAACCTTAAATGATTTTGTGCTATGATCATTTGGCTTCCTTGTGGTCTGACATTTTGTGGTACGAGTGTAATTCAGGTGTTCTACGGTCGTATTGGAGGTGCGCTACGGCCGAATGGTTGTAGCTACGGGTACGAGGACCATCGCCTCGGTCGTTGCAACTATAGCTACTGGCATTGAAAACTGTAGCACATTCCTTTTCCTTCACAAAATTCAAGCTTTGAATAGAGGTTGACTATGGTTTGTGCTCATATGGCTACGGGTTGGCCCCTGTTTCTACGGTCGCTTTCTTCAAGCATTCAAAATGTAACCTCTCTACACATCCCTACACACATTCAACAAGACAAATTTCCAAAGTACCAATCCAGAAATATGAAACCAAACTATTATGGAAATGAAAAGGTTAGAACATGGGTTGCCTCCCAAGAAGCGCCTTTGTTTATTGTTGTGCCATATCATTAAGTTCCATAGTCTTTCGCCTTTCAATTTCTTCATTTAACGAGTAAGGTTTAAGTCATTGTCCATTTACCATGAATGATCCGGTGGCTTTGGATGTGATCTCCACAGCTCCATTTGTCAATACTTTTATAATTTGGAAAGGTCCCGACCACCTAGATTTCAACTTACTGGAAAAAGCTTTAGTTTCGAGTTGAATAATAAAACATGTTGACCAATGTTGAATACTTTCCTAGAAATGTGATTGTCGCGCCATCGTTTCACCTTCTCTTTATACAACTTATAATTCTCGTAAGACTCCATCCTCAACTTCTCCAATTCACTCAATTGTAACAACATTTTCTCACCTGCACTCTTAAGGTCCATATTCAATTCCTTGATTGCCCAATATGCCTTATTTCAAGTTCAACGGGAAGATGACATGATTTTCCATATACAAGATAATATGGGGACATTGACAAGGGTGTTTTGAAAATAGTTCGATATGACCATAATACGTCATCCAATTTGATGGCCCAATCTTTCCTAGACCTTCCCACTATTTTCTCTAGCATGCATTTCAACTCCCTATTGGCCAATTCAACTTGCCCATTAGCTTAAGGATGGTAAGGTGTGGTCACCTTATATTTGACACTATACTTGGCAAGGAGAGTATCTAGATGTCGATTACAAAAGTGTATCCCTCCATCATTAAATATGGCTCTAGGCACTCGAAACATAGGAAATATGACTTTTTGTAAAAATCTTTGGACAACTCTAGAGTCATTGGTTGGGGACGCAACAACCTCAATCCAGTTGGACACGTAGTCTACCACAACCAATATACATTGGTTTTTGTAGGATGATGGAAAAGGACCCATAAAATCAATACCTCACACATCAAATAACTTGACTTCCAAAACTCTTTAACACTTATCACGTGCATCCACAAAATTCTAACATCCTTGTGCATACTTGGCCAATAAAATTCACATTGTGCGACCTTAGACACGGTTTTGTTCATCGAAAATTACCTCCACAAGCTGAGGAATGACAATCACTCAAAAATCATAAACTTCATCCTTCGGCACACATCTTCTTATCATCCATCGGCACAAAACCTAAATAAAAGAGTCTCTTCCAACAATTAGTGTTTAGATTCCCATAAAAATCGTTTATTTGATTATAAGAGAAGCTGTTGGGAATGATACTTCTTACCAAATAGCAAGTTTACCAAGTCGACATACCAAGGTAGTGTGGTGATGGCCAAAAGCATCTCATCCGGAAAATGTTCATTGATGGGAATGGTGGCTCCTTCTCTTGGTCCTTTTAATCGTGAAAGATGATCGACGACGGTATTCTCAAGCCCCTTTTGTCTTGTATGATTACATCGAACTCTTGGAGCAAAAGGACCCATCAAATCAATCTTGGTTTGACATATTTCTTGTCCATTAAGTATCTAATGGTTGCATGGTCAGTGAAAACAATAACTTGAGAGCCAATTAAGTATGGGTGAAATTTATCCAAGGAGAAGACAATGGCAAGGAAATCCTTCTCAGTTGTTGCTAGTTGATTTGAGCTTCATCAAGTGTCCTACTTGCATAATAGATCACATGCAACTTCTTCTCATTTTTTTGCCCCAACATGCTCCTATGGCAAAGTCACTGCACCACATATGAGCTCAAAAGGTAAGCTTCAGTCTGGTGCCATAATGATTGGTGCCGAGATGAGTTCCTGTTTCAAAATATTAAATGCCTCCAAAAAAGCTTCATTAAAGAGAAAGTTAGCATCTTTAACAAGCAAAGCACAAAGAAAGTTTTGCAATATTTGAAAAATCTTTAATGAAACGGGCCATAGAAACCGGCATGCTCTAGGAAACTCCTAACTTCCTTCATCGAGGATGGTGGAGGTAGTTTTTCTATGCATTCAATCTTGTCCTTATCGACTTCTATGCCCTTGAAAGAAATTTTATGACCTAAGACAACCCTCTTGTACCATGAAATGGCATTATCCCAATTGAGTACGGAGTTGGACTATTCAGATCTAGTAAGCACTTGGGTCAAGTTAGTGAGGCAAGCATCATATGAAGAACCAAAAACTGAAAAATCATCCATAAAAACTTTCATGATTCTTTCAATAAAATCCAAAAATAAAGCCGTCATGTATCTTTAAAAAGTGGCGGGAGCATTACAAGATCAAAAGGCATTTTTTTGAAAGCAAAAGTACCATATGGACAAGTAAATGTAGTCTTCCTTGGTCATTGGTGTAATGTGAATTTGATTATACCCCGAATAGCCATCTAGGAAACAATAGCAATCATGCCAGGTCAATCTCTCCAACATTTGATCTAAGAAAGGTTAAGGAAAGTGATCCTTGTGGGTGGCATTATTCAATTTCCTATGGTCAATACATACACTCCAACCCGTGACAGTTCATGTAGGAATCAATTCATTCTATTCACTGTTCACAACTGCCATACGACCCTTCTTTGGGACACATTGAATCAGACTCACCCAAGAACTATCCAAAATAGGGCATTTGATACCCGCATCAAGCCACTTCAAAATCTCACATCTCACAACTTCCTTTATATTTGGGTTCAACCTTCTTTGATGCTCAATGGTTGGCTTATGGATTTCCTCCATGAGAATCCTATGCATTTACCTTTGAGGTCGGCTATGATTTAACCTACGGCTTGTTTCTTCTCTCTCAAGATCCTAAGTAGCTTATCACGTTGCAATGGAGTTAGAAAAGCATTAACAATCACGGGTAAAGACTTATTTTCACCTCGAAATGCATATTTCAGGTGAGGAGGAAGAGGTTTCGATTCAAAAATAGGAGCAAGCACATAAGAAGGGGGAGGAAGTGTTTTATCATGACCGAGCTCTTCAATGTCTCTACCTTTTTTATAATGTTGAGTGGTGTCAATGTTCAAGGCACAGAGCATCTCATGGTCTTCATCCTCGTCACAAACTTCCATGTTCTTAGTCAATAGAAACCTCTCCAATGGATCTTGGTGCAACATCCTTTGACAAGCTTATTTTGCTAGCTCTTCCACCCAATCCACTTGAAAGGCTTGGTCGGTGGTGGATGGGAACTTGAAAGTTCTTGCTAAATCAAACTCTAATTTGTCTTCACCAATAGTGAGTGCGAGCTTCCCATTCTTCACATCAATCATAGTATCCGCCGTGGCTAGGAATGGCCTACTCAAAATGATGGGGATTTCTCTATCTTCTTCCATGTTTAAATCAATGAAATCGGTCGGTATGAAGAATTTGTCCACTTTTAATAATACATTTTCAAGTACCCCCATGGAATAAGTAATGGACCGGTCGGCTAGTTGCAAGGAAATGGTTGTAGGCTTCAACTCTTTCAAGCTAAGCTTCCTACAAATGGAGAGAGGCATTAGAGATATGCTTGCTCCCAAATTACAGAAAGCTTTATCGATATGCAAGTCTCCTATTGTGCATGGAACAAAGAAACTTTTGGGATCTTTGAACTTTGGAGGTAACGTTCTTTGGATAACGACATTACACTCCTCTGTTAGAGCTATGGTTTCATTCTCTTCAAGCGTCCTCTTCTTAGACATGATTTCTTTGAGAAATTTTGCATATTCTGGAATTTGAGCAATGGCATCGGCAAATGGAATGTTTATGTGAAGTTGCTTGAAGAATTTCACAAACATCTCAAATTGCTTGTCGTTCTTTGGCTTTTGCAACCTTTGAGGAAATGGAATAGGAAGCACCTATGGTGGAGGCGGTATATATTTATTTGGAATTTGGCTTCTTCTTTTTCTTCAACTTCAATTGACTCCTCCATATTTTCCTTTCCCTTGTTCTTTGCTCTAGCTTGTGGTTGCTCCAAGATTTTGCCACTTCTCAACTCTATTGCCTTGCATTGTTCTCTAGGATTCACTTGTGTCTTGCTAGGAAAACTTTGCTTTACTAGTATTGTCTTGTCCTTTGCTTGTGGTAAAGGAGAACATGTTCTATCATACATACATCTTTATAAAACATTAACTTTACTTTCAATTACTTTACCTTTTCCTTTACTTTGCTTTACCTCTTCCTTTTCGTAACATAATTCCATCTTTATCAATCTCTTTCATATTTCAATACAATAACAGTGACAAAAACATCAGTTACACCTAACTTTCAAGGTGTACAATATATCAGTATGTTCAGGCCCAATTCATTATACTTCTTTTCCATTCATCTTGGATAGCATATTTTAATTCAATCAATCATGAGCGATTATCAGTACATGAAGATTCCAGAGATCCGGTGATAGTATGGCTAGCTAGGCCACGGGGTCAACCTTAGACCCATCAATCAATCCTCGTAAACAGTAGTCCTAAAAGACTTAGTGATTCCTGAAGGAACCCAATAACAGTAGGGATAAATGCCTCAGACCGTCGGGGCACTTCCTCTTCATGTATACATTCAAGTACAATCATTAACATATTTTTACTCTTTATTACCTATTATGCTAAGTTCACGTGAGAGGATACTAGTCCTACCTCAATCAAATCCAATCATCAATCAGGCATGACATCAATCATCCCGGGATACGACACGCGTCATGGGTGACACGGCCCATGTTGGGTACCGCGTTTGGGCGAATACGATCGTTTGAAGTATATGTAACCCTCTACTTGAGAACGCAGACCGTGTTCAACGGAAAACAGACTGTTTTGTTGATTTGTCATTTTCTAGATGACCCAAAATGTTTTCTTTATAGCGTTGTTACTTTATTAGGGAAACATACCATCCGTGTTGGAGGAGGACACGACCGTTTTCAAGGATTTAATTAGGGTTCCGAGAACGTGGCCCATGTCTCGAAGACACGCGGACCATTTCATCCAGGGAAAGCTGTCATGGTGGGAACGAAAAGCGACGAGTATGATACAATCATCCAAAGAGGACTCCGGCCGTGTTCATTTGAACGTGATCCATTTCCAACTTTTATACAACTGATGTGGTCCGTCACCGACATGTCTCATGATGGCACCAGTGACGAGGCTCGTGTCCAGTTACAATTTAACATTATATTAATCATTAAGTAAATTCAAAGAATTCTTCCATAAAAATCTGATTGACAAACTATTAATCCAGTGAAAATCCTCTTTGATCATCATTAACAATTAATTTAAAACCCAAAAATCAATCTTTCTTAATGATCCTAATTACATACCTTGTTCGTTATGCGATTATCATCTATTTATCCCACGTCTTAGATTATCTTCCTCATTCTGTGTGTTGTCCTTTACGTCACCTTCTCTAGGCACAAGTTCCGAGGTTGAAGCATAAGAGAGAGAGAAGGAGAGAAGGGAGAGAGAAGAATAGAGCGGGAAGTGAGAGAGATCACCTGATGGCTAGGGCAGAATCTAAAGGCTTGGAGAATTATTTTCTCATGATTAGGAGTTTATATAGGGAGAGACTAAGGTTTTAAGTCGGTTATAAAACTTAATCGTGTTCTAAATTTTAATTCCACTCCAATCTGATCGTTCCACGTGTCTGATGCAAAAATCGCACGCTAAATACTCAGCAAGTATACTGGTCGCACAAGTAATAAAGAGATGAGTAGAGTGTCGAACCCACGAGGATTGATGAATTTTAAAATTCTAAAATTTTATCTTGAGATCCGATTTAAAAGATATTCAGTGAATTAAGATAAGATAGAATTTATAAGAGATAAAATATTAGATTTCAGTTTTAAAAGATAAATATATAGATGAAGTTGGTTAGATTAGTTAGAGATAAAAGATCTGTTAACCATTGTTATCTTTCAGAATTAATCGGTAAACTTATCTAAATATTAGATGGCAGAAGGATTGATTTAAATATATAAGACTCCGAAAACGGATGACTTAACTACTTTGAAAATAATTAAAGTTAGGAATACGTGAAAACGTTAGACCCAAAATCAATTACTTTGAAAATGCAATGAAATCTAATCCTAAATTGCTAGGCCTCTCTCGAGTGAATAGCAACCCACAACCT
>LTAE01006844.1:11226-24235 GCA_001647135.1 Pontederia paniculata
TGAATAATATACTAAAATGATAAATAAACCTATACTAAATGTCTAAAAATGACATGAAATAGATGCGTGCAACATGTATATTTTTGCTCGCATCAGTGTCAACACGGCCCATGTCCTCAATGGACACGACCTATTTTATGCAGCACGACCTGTGTCCGAAATGAACATGACTCGTGTTGTCCTGGGTATTACATTATCATATTTTTGGCGTCGTTTCAGAGGACCAATTGTTAACTTACTTTCTGTTTCTATTAGTTATTAGAGATTTCCTGTTGTTTTCCTATTTTGTATCACGTGAGAATCATTATTGCATATCTTTTCATATTTCTTTCAGAGTTGTGTCAGTTTTCAAGAGATATCTATATACACAACTTGATCAATTAAGTACCCTCAATGGCGAAGAAGCAAGGAAAATCAAAATCACAAATTGAGGGCAAGAAAGAAATTTCAAAGCATGATGAAGTCCATGGAGGAGCCAAACTTGAGTAGTGTGAAGCATCATCGAGTCATCAACAAAGAGATACACCAGCAATTATTCAAGTTGGAATCAATCTGCCTGGACACAATGCTAGCAAGTCATCCTGTCAAACTCAAGAAGAAGACATATCAATGGATCTGCTTGCCATGTTGGCACATATGATGGGGTGCAGAAAGTTTCCATGCAAAAAGAGTAGATCAAAATCATGGAGAATCATATTTCAGAAATTAAAAGACACAATACAAAGACAAGTGGTGTCCTCAAATCATCAATAGAGTCAAGGGTCAAGCTGGAGGACATGCTTGGTCAAGTTGTACACAAATCTACCCAGCAAGACCAACTATCAATAACTTGGACATCCAATTGACACATCTAAATTATCACAAAAAATTGATTGATCTCCTTCCTTCTCCTCAGCCAGCAAAATTTCAACTCAATTTCGAATCCATGGAAATAAAATTTCAAGCATTAGAGAAGCAAGTTGCGCAGTTATCTTCTCAAATTGCTGCATCACAAGAAGCTGCTGAGGGATCACCGCTATCATATGTCCATGCCACCAAAAAAACTTTTATCAAAGTATGTGGATACCTAGAAAACGTCATTATCAAAAGAGATGGATTGCTCAATGGAGAGTGAAGGAGACAAACGAATATATCATTGAGGATGGAAAAGTCTGAAGGAGAAGCTCACCTTTGGAAATTTCAATCACTACAACTACATCTCCTATTCATCCACCACCACATGAGGAGAGAGCGACACCATCTGCATTATCATCATCGGCCACACCACCATCAAGATCAGATGCACCAAGTTCATCCAAACAATGGCGTCCAAAGAGCCCAACTCCAATTCAGCTAGAGGAGAATTTGAAATATCAGAACAAGGGCAAAGCAAAAATCACTACAGAAGGTTACTGAAAGTTGGAGACAATTGGGTGCATCATCACTCGCAATTCCCTCAATTGTAACCTTGAACATCAACTGGAGGCGTCGAGTCTATGACGTTAAAT
This sequence comes from Pontederia paniculata, assembly GCA_001647135.1. NCBI lineage: Eukaryota > Viridiplantae > Streptophyta > Magnoliopsida > Commelinales > Pontederiaceae > Pontederia > Pontederia paniculata. The sequence goes on from LTAE01006844.1 coordinate 12,714, forward strand.
AATGGTGCATGTTGGGAGGCAACCCAATTCTCTCACTTTTCTTTTTAGTTTCATTTGATTTTAGTTAGGTCATTTGTTTTAGGATGATTACTCTCACAAAATTTCTTCATGCTTTGTAGTGACCAGGTCCTAGGTGAAGAAAGGAGTCATACACAATTCTGAACATAAAGGAGCACTATCAGATTCATCGCCAGGAGAATATTGCAAGAACTTATAGCCACAATGCAAGCAATCAATCATCTCCAGCAACAAGTGGTGTCTTTCCTGATCCTAAGGAGTTGGTCAAGTCATCTAGGTATTTGGTTATGTCACATGGTTTGAGCCTTGGCACTTTTTCTTCTCCATCACGGTCTGTGAAACCTTGTCATGAGCCGTAAGACCCAAAGTTACACCCCACAAGAAGCCATCATGGTCAGCAATGTTTCATCAGCATACCCTAATGGGGCATGATAACATATCACGGGTCGTAACGTCCAGAAACTTAGTTCATGTTCAAGATACTTCCATCACGGACTCGACCGTAGCGAACATTGGGAACCAACATTTTCCATGAGCCGTAACATACTTTCACGGCACGTAAACTACTTTCATGGATCCACATTCAATGCATAATGATTTGTGATACTTTGTCACGGACTTGGCCATAGCAAACATTGAGTCAGCCTTTTGTCACGAGCTATGACCTTATGTCACGGGTCGTAAGTCTGCATTTGGTTCAAGTATAAACCACAAATTTCCCAACTTGCGACCCGTCATGAATCACCAAGGACTTTTACATAGACAACATTTTAGGTCACAATTGTCATGACTCGTGATAGTATATTACGGGCCATAAGCCACACATGGCAGAACCATCAACCTTGATTCACTCGACCCATGGCCCATGAGAGTTCATTACGACAATCTTTTTACATCGTTACATCCTTATTATGGGTCGTGATATTCCATCACGGCCCATAAGTCACATTGTTCATTGAGGCTACCCTTGTTTTCCCCTGACTTACAGGCATTACAATCTGTACGGGCCGCAATAGACAAATCATCTCGCCATTTCACTACTCCGTGACCATCCACTCATCATCTTACGGCCTGCTACGATCCATTATGTCCCGTGACCGGCAACTGCGAAGCTACCACTTGCATTTCATGCCCCGCGGTTCAGTCCTTCACGACTTGTAACCATTTGTCATGGGCGTGACCATTATGGCAAGCTCCAGAACCCTCCGAACAAGATCATCCATCTATGGATGTGGACCTGTGTTCCAGTAACTTATGACTTCTTTACTATGTATTCCCATCTAACTTCTCTGTAGGGAAACAACCAAGACATCCACGATCATCAAGAGAGGATGGAGAACATTGTCCGACGCATACATGATTATCATGTGGACCAGGGCAATTATGGAGTGTTGCTATTCAACCAGCACCCTCAGCCACCACCATCGCCGCCACAGGAGTAGACAACATCGTGTCTATTCTTTTCTACTTTCTTGAGTAAGTTTTACTTTCTTTTCGGGCATTGTGCACCATCCTTCGGCTAGGCCTAAACATTGAGGACAATATTTGGTTTAAGCTTGGGGGAATGCATTTTTCCAAATCGTATTTACTTTAGTTTTGCATTTTTGCTTTTATATTTTGCTTGAATCACATTTTGCATTTTGTATTGCATTCATATTATCGAAAATCCCAAAAATATTTGGAAAATTTGAAAAATATTAAATATCATTCAGCATCTTACTAATCCTTGCTAACAGCTTATTGTCTCACTTGTCAAACTCAAAGAAGTCTTGTAGATCTATGAAATTCACTTGCTACTATATTGTTTATCACTTGAGACTTGAATACTGAAACTTGAGTCTTGTTACTTAGAACTATGAATTCTTAGATGATAGTCTTGCTCAGCATTTCATATTCTTATTTCTTTAGCCTTGAAAGTGATAGAATTTTTATTGAGTGTATAAGTATCTTGTGGTTTAATGAAAAAAAGGTTTGAAAAAAATATTTGAAAAAATTAGGTGTGAAAATTGAATATCTGAAAAAAATTGAGAGGAGTCATTTGATGCTTTAAGTATTCTTTGGAACCTTGGTGAGTTCGGGCATGTAAGCTCAAAGAGTTCCTTGACAACTATTGCCCTAAGGTCGTCTGTCCTGGGAGTTATTAGTTGAAAGCCCGCTACATGGACCATCATGTGCAATATGAAGAATTACTTAAATATCAACTTGACTTCTCTCTAGTTCACCTCTTTACACAGAACTTGGAAATGTTCGAGTGAGTATACCCGTATGGGACTCTTAAATCATAATGAGTTAAGGCCAACTGGTCTGGAATCCATCGATTAAAAGCTCGTTACATGAACTTCCTTGTGACATCCTGTTTGAATATGAGAACTTGCATAAAAATTGATTACTAAGATAAAGTATAAGCCTACTTGATACTTGCATATTCAATACTAATGCTCTTACTTGATAGATTGTGATTTTATTTCTTTTTGTATAAGGCTAAGATTGAGACTATTTAAATATGTTTAAGATTCAAAAATCCTATGTAGCCTGACTCAAGTAAAGGTGATAGGCTCTTGTGGCGCACATGTAAGAGGGTGGTAGGAGAAAAGTATTGGTCTTGAGGATGTAGATTATGATGAAATTTTCTTGAGTCTTTCTTTGTGCTTGCTTGGGGACAAGCAAACTCTTAAGCTTGGGGTGTTTGATGCATACATTTCATAACATATTTTAGGACCTGCATTAGGCATAATTTTAAGTCATTCTTGCATGCATGCATCCATTTTATTCCTTTATTTGTTCATATTATTTCAAGTCCAGAATCTACTCTTGTTGGTGTTTATTTTGTAGGAAATCAGGTGAAGAGGCTCATGAGAGGCTAAAGAGCTGGAATCGACACAAACACATCTACAGAGAAGATTACGTTGACGCATCATGGGCCGTGATATGCCATTATGGGTCGTGATTTTGGGATAGCAGGAGAAATCGAGCCATCATGAGCCGTTATGCAATGTCACGGACTTGGCCGGGAGCAACGCACTTCGACTCAACATGTTACGGGCCGTGATGTCCTATTATGGGTCGTAAACGACAAATGTTACAACCGCAATGACGAAGTTACGATCTTCACCATAGCAACAATTAACCAATTCCCAGATCGTAACGAGTCGTTACACTGTGTTACGATAGGGTCATTATGTAGCAAGTCACGAGGCGCAATCATGCATCACAACGTTTGCCGCCGCGGCCACCAGACACAGCAGACAAGTTACGGGCCGTGATGATCCATCATGGGCCGTAAGTATAGAGAATTTCCTTGAAGCCGCTCAACCTTCATTCGTGTTACAGGTCGTAAGAAGATGTTACAGGCCGTGAGATAGTTGTGTAAGTTGATATTTTCGCAGATTCGATAAGATTCGAGGGCCGGGAAAATGTCTATCTCATCCAGGACTTAAGAGTCTTGACTAGAAGTTATTTGATTTAGAAGATTTTTAAAGGGATTTTATCACAACCGTTGATCGAGAGGTGGAGATTACAACACAATCCTAATTTGGAGAATGGTATATAATAGAGACGAGATAACATTCTAAGGGACATTGGACAAGAACGAAAAGAGAAGATCTGAGGCCAAAGCCAGAGCCAGACAATGAAGACATTTGCTAAGATCAAGGAGAGGCAGTGTTGAAGTTTGATTTATTTATACCTTATTCTGTTTTGAATTGTTCTTTTGTTTTACTCATCTGTATTAGGGGGTTTGTGAACCTTGTTTCAGATTGAATTTTAGTGAATTGTTTCTTTTGGAACATGATTATTCTTCTCTTAATGCTTTTTTCTATGCGGGGTGATTATTCAATTTGATTATTGAATGTTTAGTGTAGTTAAATTCTATATTTCTAAGTGCATGAGAAAATTGATCTTTGAGATTAAGTCATAGCAATTCATGTCACTCGAAGGAGATTCTAAATTGTGTGGCATGTTGATTTGACTTGCTTAAGCTATCAACAATTTAAGAACTCCAACATTAAAGTATGTTAGGGTTAGATTGATTTAGGGTGAATTCGTTTGAACGTCCCGATTAATATGAATTTAAGATAGTTGATTGCACATGTTTAGGGGATGATGACCTCTATTTTGTTCGACATTGGTTTTATAGGAATGCTCTAATCACAAAAGTGATGGAGTATTTCTAGGGGAGAAGTCTTTGGAAGCTAATTGAGGATTTCATCGCAAGTGTTGTTGAACGTACACTTAGGCCCTGTTTGGCACGCATTTAAATTAGCGTCTACAGTAGCGTATAGTGTGCTGACCAAGTCAATAAGCTAGATAAGGTGTTTGGTAAGCACAATTAATAATAGCGACAAGCGATTGGAACTCAGCGTTTTGAGACGCTTGACAGACCAACATCTAGGGTAGCGACAAGCTTATGAAAATTTATTTTCAGATATACCCTCAAAATATTTTAATATTAGTTAATATTTGTATGAGACACTTATTGTTTTATATTACATTATCACTTTATTATTTATTATTATTTTATTAACTTATAAATTATTTGGTCAGCTATTTATTTTATTATTATTTATTAATATTAAAATATTTAAAATAAAAATGTGTTANTATCACTTTATTATTTATTATTATTTTATTAACTTATAAATTATTTGGTCAGCTATTTATTTTATTATTATTTATTAATATTAAAATATTTAAAATAAAAATGTGTTGTTCAACTTATGACACATATATTAATGTAATTTATTAAATAATTATTTATACCCTTTTTAGTCATTTTACATTTATTGATTTGTTCAAACGCTGCATTTACCAAACATTTTTATTAAATTTAATAATTCACTCGCTACCGCTAATCGCTAATCTCTAATCGTTAATCGCTATTCGCTATTAACCGCTAGTACATGTCAAACATAGCCATATTGTCATACCTATCCTTTATATTTTGAATTTGTGCTTTTTCCAGTGGGCTGATATCAAGAGACTACATGAGACTTGAGTAGTTGGAGCACCCAATGGTCACTACCATCAAAGTGCATGAGAGTTGGATGGCCACACTCAAAACCTAAACTTTATTTTGCCACACAAGATTCAGTATATCATCTTTTTGAGATGCTCAAGGAAGCCGAGTGAAAGATCGAAAGAGGGTTACATAGTGAGAGCAACCAGAGCACCTTTGTTTGAAGGCATCAATGACAATGAACTACTTATAGGGTGAAGCCAATGTTCTATATCTGAGTCTGGACTATTTTTTTTCTTAATCTTTAGTGTAACAAAATTCTTTTTTTTATTCTCTTTAGCTTATCTAAGTGAGTTTCTTGATAATCAATCATTTGTTTTTGTGGATTTCGGCACCTTAAATACTACAATCAACGATCATGTGTTTGAAGTTTTAGATTGTTTATTGGGGTTTTAATTTTAAAGCTTTTTAGTGCATCACATGCTACCCTTGCGCATCCATTAGACCTAAGCCTGTGCTGATCACAGCATGTGCCTTGCGGCATAGGTTAATTAACACTAGACAAACATGAACTACTCATCTTCGTCCATGTCTCTACATCTATTTTCACATCACAAAATCGCACACATGAGGGTAAATTCAATTTTCCTCTCTCACATTGTCGCATATTTCTACCTCGCCCCTTAAACTTACTTATCTTTCGAGAATTTTCAATTGCTTCTACTTAATCCCAAATGCTAATTGTTTTAAGTTATGCATTTAACTTTTTATCCTTCAATTTTTGTAGTATTTAATTTAAAAATAAAAAAGAAAATTGAATGGGTGATCAATAAGATGAGGTGAGGCTGAGTTTTTTTTATTTTTTTTCAAATATTGATTAAATTAAAGAAGGATAAAAAATAAATGAATAATTTAAAATAAATAAATTTAAGCATTTGGGATGAAGTAGGAGTGCTTGAAAAATTAAGGGAAGTTAAATAAGGTTAGGAGATGGGATACAAATATGCGATAGCTTAATGTGATGATACCTTATAACAATATCTCTATGAGTACGTGTTTCAAGTGTATATACTTCATGCAGTCCTTGTGGAATCGTCCCAAATGTCCAATGCAAACAAAACTGCGAAGTATCTTTTGACGTCACTTATTCTTTTATGTAGCATCTGCAGCGTGTTGCTCTCTTCTTCCTTTCTCGTAATAGATCGATGATTTGTCAATTGCTTCACGCGCATCCTTACTCTTTTTTCTGGAGGAACTCGACGAGTCCCTGCAGTGCGGCGCCTGCGTCGTCGTTCTTCATCAGCTCCCCTGCGATTTCCGCCGGGGTCACTTGAACATCCCGTACTAACCTCTCGATCTCAGGGAACAACTCGTGGTGATCAACACTGTGGTAGTTGGAGGCCAAGGTCCTGAACGCGTAGGGCGTACAGAATCCCATGTGGACGTGCATGTCCATGCGTCCTGGCCGGAGAAGTGCTGGGTCGAGGCGATCCTTGTAGTTGGTGGTGAAGACGATAATGCGTTCCTCGCCGGAAGCCGACCACAGTCCGTCCACAAAGTTGAGCAACCCTGACAGAGTAATCTGCGAACTAAAGTGTTCAGGGCTGCTGCCAGCATTGTCTTTATCAGCAGAAGAGCCATCTGAGCTCTCCCTGTTCTCCCTGCTCTGAAGGTCGATGGCGCAATCAATGTCCTCCACAAGTAGGATCGATCGGTTCGACATGGACACCACCAAAGATCGGAGGGTGCTGTTGCTTCTCACCTGGCTGAGCTCCATGTCGTAGATGTCAAACTTCAGGTAGTTGGCCATGGCAGCTGTTGGCCCAGGCACTGCACCGGCGAACGTAGAACAGAAGAGATGGAGGAAGTTACGTATGAAACAGGGGAGAGAAGGAAGTTACGTATGAACTCAACCCATATTTTATTAATCTGTAGAAGCCTATTTATAGCATTGTTTCTAACAAAGATTAACTAGAAGATGAAGTCTAATATGACTAAAACAGAAAATCTAATCCTATTAGAACTCAACTTCAAATCAAGATTAATTTTCCAACATACTCTCCCTTAATCTTGATTTTACTCAAACTTGAGAGGAACTTGTCACTCCGGTCATCCTCGATCTGGTCTTCGGCTGGAGGGGGAACTACTACGGTCCTTCTAGTAGTTGATGTCTTCCGACGACCTCTCGCTGATGTCGCACACCTTCAACCCCCTTGCCCTGGAGTTCTGCTTCGCTCCTCCTTTCGGAGCTGGATCGGATCGGCCTCGATGTTCGCGTACCGTGATCCACTGTCTTGCTGCCCTCCTGACGTGCTTGACTATGCACCCCGCATAGTCCTCTTCGTCCATTGATCGATCATCGTCACACAGTCGATGAACTCGGCCACCCACAGGTAGGCTCACCTGATCAATGTCGTTCCACGCATCACACGTAGTTCCCGTCGTCCACTGATCGATCATCGACACGCAGTCGATGAACTCGGCCACCATCGGGTAGGCTCACCTGACCAGTGTTGCGCACATCAACGTCGATTGAACGTAGCACCACGTCAGTCCTTCGACACGGACACTACCCCGACCCGCAGCATCGTGTCAGTCCTTTGACACGGTTATGGCCTCCATCCTGCAGCACAGTGTTCGTCCTTCGACACGGTCTCCACCTTAGACCTTGAGTGCGCATCGTTCCTGTCAGAACCTGCCAACACAAAAACTTCTGCATCTAGAGCACCCCGCTCCTCACGCTTCTTTGTGACCTTGACATTCTGAAGGATACGCTAGCGCTCTTCTTCGCACGCCTCTGTACGAGATAGATGACCTTCTCCATCCTTAGTGACGTCCTCTTCTCCAACTCCTCGCCACCTCAACTCTTCTCCTACTCGAGCGCATCTGCCCGTCAGCTTTCGGCCACCGCCGATGTTGAGTGTGTGCTTGTTCCTGCAGCCGCATCCGTTCTGGGGTTCTTCCCTGCAGCACGCGACGTCCCCTGACGTCCTTCTCCTCGGCGATCAGTTATGCATTTGAAGCGCCTCCATGCTCGGACTTCTTACTCGCCGGTCTCTTCTCAGCGGCCGCCTTGATCTTCTCCTTCTCCTCGGTCGCTGGAGCCTTGTCGTCCTGTACTCCTTTTGGGACACCTGCTCCCCAGAGACTTCACCGTCTTTGTCTGCTGCCGCCGCCGTCGGAGACCTCTGGCGCACCTGCCTTTTTTTTTTCTTGCATTCGCCTTCCTTTTCTGCACCACCCTGCAAAGCTCCATATGCTTCGAGGGCGACGTCCTCTACTGCAGCAATGGCGTCGCAGTAGATGTCATCCTCTTCCTGCTTCATGCAGTTCGTGCAGTGCCCGTCGAGCGCCTGCCGCGTCTCGAACTCTCGTCCGCACATCTTTCACAGGTACTTCCGCCACTCAGCCGCGTGTCCCTTCCGAACAGCTGGATCAAAGAGTCGGCGACCTCCCGCTCCTTCCTTGGCCGAATCGATGGCGGGAGCACCCAGCGCCACGCGCTACAGGTGCGTCTGCATGTGGCCGTCGAGCACCTTAGCTGATGCAAATCCCCAGCCATAGACCTTGCAGAACACTGACGCTGCCACCTGTCCTTGCGGCAGCACTGTCACCATCGTCGTTCTCCTCCTCAAGGCCCTCCGCCGTGACCTACCAGGTCATGCACCATGGCTGCCAGTTAGTGTCAGCTCAAGCACACATCCTGGACGAAGGAGGTATTGCAGGAGATGGTGAGGTCAGCGTCTTCCCAACTAGGAGCGTACACGCTCTTCTACTGTTGCGCTGCTATGCCGTCGAAGGAAACGAACTGCAGCAACGCCTAAAACATGAGTGACTTCCGCACCCCGGAGTATGGACCTGGCTTTCGCCTTTGATCGCCGCCTTCAGGGGAACCAGGGCGCTAGATCTCCTGCTACGATGGATGTGCTTCAGGAGAACCGGCGCATGCCCATGGCTCTAGGATCTCCGGCGTCTTCCTCACGAGCATCATGCTCGTCGCCTCTTCCTGCAGCTGCCCGCCGCCGGGGATGGCAGCGCCGGCGCCGGCCAGCGCCGGCGCTGGGACTCGACCTCGCTCTGATACCAACTGTTGGCCCAGGCACTGCACCGGCGAACGTAGAACAGAAGAGATGGAGGAAGTTACGTATGAAACAGGGGAGAGAAGGAAGTTACGTATGAACTCAACCCATATTTTATTAATCTGTAGAAGCCTATTTATAGCATTGTTTCTAACAAAGATTAACTAGAAGATGAAGTCTAATATGACTAAAACAGAAAATCTAATCCTATTAGAACTCAACTTCAAATCAAGATTAATTTTCCAACAGCAGCGACCAAGCTCGACTTGCCGGTACCCGGCGGGCCGTGGAGCAAGTACCCGCGCTTCCAGGCCTTCCCAATCCTCCTGTAGTAATCCCTCCTCTTAACGAACCTGGCAAGGTCGTCCATGACCACCTGCTTGAGCTCCTCGTCCATGGCCAAGGTGTCGAACGTGGAGGGGTGGTGGAGATTTATGGACTCCCAGCCTATCCCGTTGTTCATATATAGTTTGAGGGTCCGGTTGGCGTGCATAGCGATCTCAGCCTGGTTAACGATGAAGGGCAAGTACTCGTGCAGAGCCATTTCCGCGTGCTTCTGGTCAAAGCTCACCTCGAAGTCGCGCTTCTTGCTATCGTCGTCCTTCTTTTTGTTTTTGCAGGCCAGTTTCCACCTGAACTCGACACCCTTGTAGACGTCGACCATCTCCTCGCCGTAGTCCAGCGAGACCGCGATGGCTTGCTCTCCCTCGACCTTACTGGCCCTTAAGCGTTGCACTCTGCAGTCGATGCGCGTGGACAGGTAAACCTTGACGGCATCGTGGATGAGGTTGGAGCTGTACCCTTCCTTCCTGTGGACGATGATGGTGTGCAGCACGGGGCGCAGGCGGCCACGTAGGGAGTCGATCTGGGAGGAGACGTAGTCCTGGAGCTCGTAAGGGAGGAGGTCGTTGACGACGCCGCGGACCAACATTGCGGAGGCTACCATGGATGCGGTGGTCGCGAGGAGACTCTTGTATGACTCGATGGCTTTGCTTGGAGCCGCCATGGAAGTGCAGATAGGGAGCCAAAAGTTGTGTTCTTGCTGCCGCAAGAATATATAGACGAAAAGAGGAAGAACTCAGAATTCAGAAACGAGAGAAAGAACCTCTATACAAGAGTATCAAGAATTTGTGCAAAGAGGATGATATAAATCGCTGGAACCGATTTATATATATATTAAGAAGACATGCAATGAATGTTAATGGGGGGAGTCATATATTTTTATACTACATCTGTGCACTTTATTCTGCTTTCATGGCATTCAAATAAATTTAAATCTATATTTCTTATTGTATGATTTTATTCACAATTTCTTGTTTAAATATTGGGTCTACGTTTTAGGTGAAAAAGAAGTAACAGGAGGAGTTAGACTCGAGTTCCCAACAGAATTAATCCAGAGCCTTAATGTCATTTCTCTATCGAATTAGTGAGATATTATAATATTGAATATCGATCGCTCTAAATAATAAAACAAGATATTATACATCATGAAGAAAGAGTTGATATGAATTGTATTTTGAGAAAGGACGTGTGATATATACTAGTTCTTCAATGGTCAAATATCTATATTCATTTAAGATGCCTAATTAATTTAGAATGGTAAGATTCCTTTTAAAATCCAATCCACTCTACATAATTGTTTCTTTATCTCATTGTAATAAATTTGGAAACGATCTTTATGTGGGTATCTTTATTTCCTTGTGACTCAAGGTCTTCTAGTAGAGAGCGCCTGAGCAGAAAATAAAACAAGAAAAAAGAAAGAGAGGCACAACACATACCATGTTCAACTCAAACATGGACAGTGTTGCTGCTAAGAAAAATAACAGTTCAAATTTGATCCAGACTTTGAAATTTTATTTCATTTTTATCTAGTCTCAAACCCCACACTCCAATATATAAAATCCTAGGCCACGAAATTATCTTCCCAGAAGTCATTATTTTGCTCTCCCTCTCCCTATCTTCCTATCCCTCTCTCTAGTGGAAGAGGTAAGTGTAACGCTCCCGAACCCACACTCTGCCATATGGTAAAATATGGACTCGAAGACGCTACGACGATATCTTTGACTAATAACTATGTTGACCAGTTAATAAAAATTTTATAAATGCGGAAGACTTTAATCAATTAAAAATAATATCCAATAAAATAAATGTGGAAGTCTGAACAATATAAGTAGTATCATAAATCTAATGACTTTAGGGATGACACTAAGACTCTGTCATGTGCATAGCATCAGCATCATCATGAGCAATCTGTAGTCACCAGCACCATCATCCACTGTAGAACTAGTTACCTGTAGGATCATACGGGAAAAGCAGTATTCTATGAGCAATTACGCCCAGTGTATAAGGCACAAGTAGATATAGAATCATAACGATAAACATGATAACAATAAACTTGATACTGATATAAATCAATAGGTAGTGACATGGTGAGTTAACAATGTAATTCAATAGCTTCAAGACGATACAAT
>LTAE01006845.1:6966-24227 GCA_001647135.1 Pontederia paniculata
CTCTTGGCGTGAAGATTGCACATGGCACATGTTGTGTATCGAGTCTACTATGTTGTATGGTCAATTAGTAGGTCTTTTGCTTATTTTCAGCAACTATCGAGTCTGTTGTACGAGCTATGAGCTCAAGACTATGTATAAGCCATGGGCTTAGATGTTGTGAGTTAACTTCATGTATTCTCACGATTATATATGTGAGTTATTGATCGTTTTCCGTTGTGCTATATTGTTGTGATTTATCGTCTTCCGCTGTCGTAGTGTATCGTTTTCATGTGCCGCCTCGGGAGCCTCCTCGACGCGTGTCGGATATCGATTCGACCACGTGTGGGGAGCGCTCGCGGGGCGTTACATAAACAAAAAAAATATGGTAAGTGTGAAACATTATTCAATGCTTAAATGTCAGTTGACGAAGATCAGAAACCCCTTTTTCTAATTAACATATTATTTGCAATTGGTTTCATCCAAAAACCAATGGGTCCATGGAACCATATTTCCAACAAAGAATAGATCATTTGAATCAATAGAATAACTAGACAATCATGAAATTATATAATCTTTCTTGTCTTTATATTGCAATCTTGAAATTTCATAGGAGGAGAAAGAAGGGAAATTATGAATTCTCTCAAAATTTACAAGAGGTAAATAGAAGTGGGATAAACTCATTGTAAGTATCATATTCAAAATAACTGTTTTTTTTTATTTTTTAAAATAATTATTTTTATTATTGAGCGAAAGAAGAATGACAAAAGACATTTAAAACTATCAAAGGGCATATAACTTCTAAACCAAAAGCACATATTCATATAAGAGGGTCAGTTTGATTCGTAGTATTAGTATAAGTAGTATTAGTAATAGAATTTATATCTTAATTATTATCAGTATAAATTATCACTCGGGTTTAAAGTTTAGGATTTAGAATTTATGATTTAGAATTTAGAGTTTTAGGGTTTAGAGTTTAGAATTCATGATTTTAGAGTTTTAAGGTTTAAGATTTAGGATTTAGAGTTCTAGAGTCTAGAGTTTAGAGTTTTAAATTTAAGATTTAAAATTTAAAATTTATTATTCAGTATTTAGAGTTTAAGATTTATAGGGTTCAGTAAATATATTACCTAATCCAATTCTGGAGTTCACTCAATTTTAAACTCGTATGATTTTACGTGATTTTAAAAATCTTGGTCCGGATCCCTGTTCCGAACCTGCCTCTTTACCATGTCATCATTTTCATTTTCTTCTTCTCATATAAATAAAGCATAAAACGTTTGCTTGTATATTTCTACATAGGACTAACTTAGAATATCATGACCTACTTGATATATGGAGTACCTACATAAATATGTCGCAATGTATTATCTATATTTAAATCTAGGGTAGATTTCAGATTCTTTTTAAAAAAAATATTATAAATTATTAAATCTATCATATATTTAACATCATAAGATTGATAAGATAAGTAATATGATGTTACATACTTAAATAGGTAATTAAATTTATATATATGCCAAGAAGATTCCTCCTTGACATGGATACGAGATAATGAAGCTGAAAGAATGTAGCAGCAAGTAATTAATTAGCTAGAAATTGCAGAACAAGTCTTGAGCATACTAATTGCAAGTAATATCGACAATTAAATTTCAGTGAAACCCTCAAGAGGTTTGAAAATTTAATAAATTACATTTATTGTTCCATTACAAAAAGTGCCAAAAAAAAAAAAATCAAGACCTTTGTCGAAGTTTGTAGCACTCTGCAGTCAGCAGACACCTTTGTCCTCATTAAATTGCCTTCTTTAACTAGAAATTAACTAGGTACATTCATCAAACTAGTTAATTATTTAAACAATCAAAAACTAGTGTTTTCATAAATTAGCTAGGTACAGTTGAGCATTCAGATATCTGTAGTGATTAACATTTGAATAACTATTTAAGAGCCTGTTAAACCAAATAAATCATTATCAAACCAAGGTTTCAAGTAAACAATTGCAGAAATGGATGGGAAGAAAATGAAAAGAATATGTTATTAACAGAATGGAACTTTCATGCTAGTGGTCCACCAGAAAACAGAGATTACTTATTAGAGTAAGAGCTAGCAGTTTTATTAATGTGCAGAATTTTCCAATGCCGTTTAAAGAATTTAGAAGACAATGCCCTTGGAACATTATACATATAAATAAGATCTGACTGAACTGCATTTGTTTATCAAGCAGCTAGATGCACATATATCACAGATAGCTCTTATGTATTATTTTGTCTGCAACAAGCAAAAAAACACCTTCAATGCTACATGATAATAAATTAAATTTTCAAAAACACATGGGAAATCAACTCTCAAGTAAAAGTTCCACTATATGTGTGTATGCATCATCAACCAAATATTTATTATTAATTTTGTTGGTCATACATGAAAGATCAAAACTGAGCACAAACTTGAAATTTGTAAAGTAGCAAGCACAAGAATTAACACATATAGAGAGAGGTACATACTTGGCTTGAAAATTTACCTCACAAATAGATCTTATATTTGGCTTGAGAATTCCTCAACAGCAAAACAATCATATATACAAAAGAATCTCCTCCAAAAAAGTAAAAATCCATTTGTAAAGCTTTTCTTCTGTGCAGAGATGCTAAAACACAAGCCTTACATAGAAACAAAAAGGCTATGATTCTATTTTATCCCACTTATTTTTGTTATCGAAAAAAGGGATCAAAATGCTTCTCTTTTGAATTCTGATCAAAACACTGAGAACAATAGCAATTTCTGGTATTAAGAAAGACGAACATTTCTAAAGACAAATAATAGCAATTCTAGCAAAAGTGTTGTGGCCACGCATCAAGTGGGCAAGAGCTTTACTGTGGCTTCTCAGTTGATCCTACTTGCTTCCAGAGCTGCATAACCATGTCGTCTTTTTCCTCAAAGGCATCTCAGGAAACTGCAGAAAAACCAATGTGTAACTTAGACTAGAATATCATGACCTACTTTACATCACGAACAGTCTTATGAACATTATACATTCAACATGCTGATGTAACCTCCAACATGCCAATTGTTATGTAGAACTGTGTTACAGAAATAGATGCATCTACACTACAATAGTGGCGCAGTGGAAGCACCAAGATATAAAGATAATTTCCGTCAAAGAAATAGATCAACAATCAATGTAAAATCCAGTTTTTTTTCTGTTCAAAACAATGTACATCCCACACAGTTATCCATTTATTAGTATAAATATGTTGTATATTTACATTTAATAGAGTATATGTTTGACAATAAATTAGGAGGATTCTCCGCTCCATAAGGACAATCTGTTTGTGGTATTTCTTTCTAGCAGTACAACTTCATTTCACATGCTTTTGATGTTTTATCAGTTTTTTTTAGAAAGGTTTTATCAGTTTACCTATGTCACATGCATATAATCCAAGAAAGAGCCATCATTAGTTTCCTTCATGAATAACTTCTGAACATGCTTATGGATTCTAAACATTCCAAGTCAATCCAGTTTCAATTTTTTATGATAAAGGAACTCAGCCATTTCTAGGTTGAAGTTAGCAGTCTAATTTGGATTTTTACTACTGGGAGGCTCAGATTTACAACAGCTTCTCATACTATGTAAAAAACATTAAAAACTGTACTCATTCACAAATCTAAAAAAAATAACAGACAAATCTGAATGCACAGTTCTGAAGAAAAAATACCATATAAACATGAAAAAAGCAGCATCTCTTTTCAAACATCTGGGTTCTTTCATAGCAGATTTTATGTTAGAAAAAATAGCAGTATATACTCATTTCAGTGTCATCTATCGAACACAAGTTAAATAGTTGCTACAGTATAAATATAGCTTACAACAGAATAAGATTTACACATCTAAAGAGTAGGCATCTAATTGTAGTTAATGCAGCTACATTAAATAATGAGTGTTTCAAGATCTCATTGATTGTTATTTGGGTTTTGCAGGCCAGATGTTTAGATCATAACAACAGCAGTATACAAAACACAAATTCAAAGAGCTCATTTCCTCGATGTATATAAGAACATGTACAAAAGTTACATAATAGCAAACCGTATACATACTGAAGTTCAATAGTTAGAAAAACTTTAGCATTGCTTTAAGACAGAATAAGATCAACAAATCAATGCAACCAAATTATAAAAATGTTACACCAGTTCCTCCCCATAGTAAGTGCAGACCCATCTCAATGTAGTTAATGCAGCTAAACTAAAATAACAATTGAGTATTATGCAATCTCTGTGACGTCTCCGATTGTTCTCGTCTCTGAATCTGATTTTTTTTCTTTCATCCAGGAGGCAGCCCATATGGAGAATATTCGATTTGCAACAGAATCACCCATCCAGGACAAAATAATCATCATAAACAATGAGCATAAAAAAGGAGAATACATAATAATCCGCCCCAGACTTGTCACTTTCTTTGTCAGACACAGAATTGTGATACTCTCCTGTGCTAAGAAAATGAAGAACATCTCAAGTCAGTCAAAAGTCATGTAAGAGGTACTGCCTAATCATGTTACAGAAACTTAAGAGCATCTGACAATGTAATTAAAGGAGGCAGGGGATTTTCTATATCAATCAATACACTAGTTAGAGAACAAAGTTAGCATAAATTGCTCATGTAATTAGCTAGAGACCGCTGCATAAAACATTAAACTGTGCAAGCTCCATATCATTTACAAATTTCAGTCAGTCCAAAAGGTATGTCAGTTTTCTGTTATCAAAAGTGACCAAAATACATATGCTGAACCCCTTTGTGCAAAATCTGCAAAAGAACAGAAGAAGTGATGCCATTCATCCCAGCAACAATGTAGCTAATGTTGCCTTCTAATTATAACTTTTTTTGAGAAGATTCTAATTATAACTTTAGTAGAATTATCTGTTTTCAGAAGCTTGCAAGCACAAAACCCTAACCTCCAAGATCTGCATAAGCCAAATACAAAAAATTAGGGACAATCGTAATTTCATCTTCCACAGTGCAAGGATGAGGATGATGAGGTTGAAATAAATGGCAACAAGGAGGAGCTTTTGTAGAAAGCTGAAAAGAAGAAGAACAAGAACAAGAAGAAGCAAAAAGCGGACAGGAAGAAGAAGAAGAAGCAAAAAGTGGACAGCAGGAAGGTGGATGATCCTCATCCACCTTCTTGCTGTCCACTTTTGCTCCTTCTTCGTATTCTTCTTCTTATTCTTATTCTTATTCTTCTTCTTCTTTTCCTTTGTTGCGTCCTTCTTTACCGCCCATAGATCTAAAAGCTTCTGCACACCAGAGATCTATTAGCTTCTGCACAGTGGCGCCATTTACACCATTTATTAAGTTTCGGTAAAGGATTCTTAAACTGTTCGAGTTGAAGCGTGCCCTTATGGAACCTCGGGACATCTTGTTGGCGGCGGGGGCGGGGGCGGTATCCTCGCACAGGGCGATGGCGGCGCGGTGGATGGTGAGGCATTCTTCCTCGTAGACGTCTCTACCACCGGCCGAGGATGAAGTCTTCCCTCCTTCTCCATCGGCGGCGATCATACCAGCAAACTTCAGCTTCTTTCCGACGTCGCAGAGGACGATGTGAGTTGCTGCGTCTGGCTTCTTTTGAACGTCGCAGCCGCCGGCAGATGAAGCGGCAGCGTCGCTCGCAGTCCACGAGGCGAAGAAGAAGAGTCGCCGATTTCCAAGACGGGGCTATTTTTTCTTTTTTTTATTTAGTTGCCCCACGATATCCGGGCTACTAGCACCCGACTAATCTGTATCGTCCTGGATCGAATAATTGGCTATGATGGATGAGACTCCCAATGAATGAAAAAATTAACAGTGGGTTTAAATTCGAGATCTCTTTTAAACAGGGAGGAGCTCCTTATCACTCCAACCCCACTTACTTTAAGTTACTATTCTTATTTTCAAAATCATTAAATTAAATTAAATTAGAGGGTGTTGTAAATAAAAAAAAATCTATGCAAGAAAAATGTTCTTTTTACAAATAAATATAAATGTCGTATTCATAATGTGGAGATGAATACTGATATAATTGTATATGCTTAATGCTTGCTTAAGGTGTCAATTAAAGAGTTTTTATTTGTTAAAAATATGACTAGAACTATATACACTTAAAATATGATTGGATCAGTTTTTTCACTCTTAACAACAAAAAAAAATTTTGCCATCTCTTGAAAAATATTTCATTGGGCACTCAAATAAGAGTGATGCAGCATTATAATTATTTAGCTCCTCTTAATTACTTTGTTTCAATGATACAATTAGTAAAGTTGGTCAAATTTAAATTGAATTCATATAATAAAAGAGTTGATAGAGAAGACGTTATATATAATTCATGTTACAATATATGCAACAAAAATATGTAAGTTTGATGATGTGGTAAAATTAAGGCATGACACAATAAATGACCGAACTGTATATTAATACAAAATAATTTGTTATTTTAATTGAAAAAAAACATTCATTATTTTTTAGATGTCTTTCTACAACTAAAATAATTTTATTTTGAAGCTCTATATTCTCTTAATAACAATTTTCCAATAAGTGGCCAAAAATAGCATGTTAATCATCATGAGATATTTTATATAGTTTTTTAATTAACATGAACTCATACAATTTATATGTTAATTAAGTAACTATGTGTATATATTAAAAATATTCAAAATCAGCATCAACCTCCTCCAATATTTTTTTAATTTAAAAACCATTTAATATTTTTTGGGATGTTAAAATTTTACATTTGGTAACCAACTAACCAATTGAATATGCATACATCATTTTAAAATATTATTTTTTTATGTGTGAAAAGATGTGCAAAAAAATAAAGTAATTTTGTATTTTAAAAAGAACTAGCAAATGAGTACAATATTGATTAATGGCAAATTCATCAAGGCCTCATTTGGATGCGGGAACTAGGGTCAGAACCAGACCTAGTTCCCGATGGTTCTGGCAAACACAACGGAAAATTTTTTTGGGTTCCACAAGAACCAAAGTTCTAGTCAATGCAATTAGTTCCGCCAAGTCCGCTGGTTTTAGTTCTTGCCATCAGCGTGAACTCGCTGGTTCTCGTGTGTGAGGCCGAACTTGCACATTAATCACAATCCACCAAACTCACCTCGTAACCCACGCACGTCTTCATCTTTTGCGTGCTCATCTTTTTTCCCCTTCTTGCCGATGGTCATCTCTTTCTCATTGTTGAAGTGGCGTTCGAGGCGCTCATCTCTTTCTCCCTTCTGCGCTAGGTTTCTCCGTTCATCCTTTCGTCTGTCTTTTGTCTGTTCTTCTGCGCTAGGGATTATGTTTATGTTTCTCGATTTTTCCAGCTCTTAACCTTCCCTCGACGACGCCGACATAGAAGATCTCTCATCCCAAAGTCGGGCACCATTGAAGCATCGATAATCTTCGCACAAGTATTTGCGCAAGTAATTTTTTCCTTAGTTTACTTTGTTTTCATTATTTTGCCCTATATAGCATATTTTGAATTTTTTTTCTTGAATCTAGGGTTTGTATTTGTTTCGTAAAAACTTTTGCCCTAAATCTTGTATCTATTGTGGGATGAATCTCGCCAAATGTTTTGCCCTAAATTTTTAACGTCATTTTTTGTATCTAGGGTTTAGGATTTCTCCACAATTGCAGATGCATCCATTGATCCCCTTCGTAGTGCTTAATTTATGTCATGGTTTCATCTAATATTACGATATTGATTATGATTTGTTCAATTTGTATTCTACTACATGCTCTAATTGAAGAATAGATGTACACGATCATTTGTTTCGGTTACTAGTGACATGCTACCAATTGCAGGTTAATTGAAATAAATACATCATTGTATGTGGATTATAACTTATCTTTATATATTCTTGACTGAGTTAGCACTATTAAGCTTGATTTCGCATTTTATATGGTATTGAGAATTGCTAAATCTCGTGAATTAGGCATTTTAATTGTTGATTAGTGTGCTCCTCTCTATGTAGAATGATAAATTGTCAAATGTAAGTCCTTTATTTGGCAATATTGTATTATCCAATGTAGGTCCTCTGCTATAAGCATTTGCCTTTTTAATTCTGTTGTATTGTCCAATGTAGCAGAGGACGATGTGAGTTGCTGCGTCTGGCTTCTTTTGAACGTCACAATCGTCGGCAGATGAAGCGGCAGCTTCGCTCGCAGTGCACGAGGCCAAGAAGCAGAGTCACCGATTTCCAAGACGCTACTATTCTTATTTTCAAATAATTAAATTAAATTAAATTAGAGGGTGTTGTAAATAAAAAATCTATGCAGGAAAAAATATTTTTTATAAATAAATATAAATGTCGTATTCATAAAAAAATAAAATTATTATGTGGAGATAAATACTAATATAATTATAGATACTTAATGCTTAAGGTGTGGCAATTAAAGATTTTTATTTGTTAAAAATATGACTATACCTATATACACTTAAAATATGATTGGATCAATTTTTTCACACTCTTAACAACAAAAATAAATTTTGCTGTCTGTTGACAAAAAATTCATTAGGCACTCAAATAAGAGTGATGTAGCATTATAATTATTTAGCTCCTCTTAATTACTTTACTTCGAGGATACAGTTAGTAAAGTGGTTCATATTTAAATTGAATTCATATAATAAAAGACTTGATCGAGAAGACGTTATATAATATAATTCATGGTAAAATATAAGCAACAAAAAATATGTAAGTTTTGTTGGAAATTTAATCATGCCTCAACATATTTTATTAGGATTAGAAGTAGTTGGACGTAGAATTAGAATTAGTTTTCTTTATTTTATTCAAAGTTAAACTCTTGTCCTATATAACCACCTTAGATGATTAACAAAATTAAGTTCTCCCGTGGTGAGTTCTTCAAGTTCATCTAGGTGACTCTGTTTTTCTACGTTAGGTTCTTTGTGTTTCTTGATTGTTGTTGTGTGTGTAAAACCCCAAAAGTAATGAAGAAGCCCAAATGAATAAACTAGCCCACTTAACCAATTAAGCCCAAAACCCACCCTAATGCCCTAAGTATAAAAAGGGGAAAACCAGCCCCATTTCCTCATTCCACCCATTCACACTCTCTCTCTCCTACTCTCATCTCCCTCTCCACACAAGAAGATCCCCATAGCTAGGGTTTGACACCATTTTTCAGCCCAAGGTGGATTTGGAGAAGAAGGAGAAGCTTTATGGCAAGAAGAAGAAAGGGCTAGAGCTTCACCAAGCTTGAGAGGAAGGAGTCACCATTAAAGAGGAAGAAGAAGTTAGGGAAGAAGAGGAACTATTAGGGCTTTATGATTCTTACCAAGGTATGTAAAGGGGATTCAATCCCTCACTCTCTCTACTCATCCTATTGATGTGGATGTATAAGAACACATGTTCTTAGTGTTGGAGATGAGAGGATGACATTTAGGAGTGTGCATACTAGGTGTTTATTCATATGTCTCTATGACCTTTTCTATATGTTGAATGTGATAAGAACCATGTGATGATTGTTATATGTTCCTATTGTGATAATTATGTTTATGTGTGCCTCTCATGATCCTCATGTCCTAGTAAGCTAATCTTTCATTGATTAGGTCTATTTCCATGTATTAAGGTTATATTAGAATGTCATGAATCATATGAGACATGTTATGGCCAAGTTAGGGTTCTAATATGTGAATTTTTGCAATGACGTGTTCTTCTATGTGCCAAACCCCAATTGATGTGGAATTGATGAACTATGAACCCTAGGAATGTGTAAATGAACTTTAGAATGGATATGTAAACCTTAGGTTGTAACTTGGACCCAATCACATGCAATTCGACGTTATTAGTGTCTAAATTGAGTTGTCACGAACTCTAGAATGTAGTAAATTCTCTTATTTATGGATTTTCTTGAGAATGATAAGTTCATAGGTATGAAAGGGTGGAATTTGGAAGTAAAATGGGGTGTAATCGAGTTCCAGACATCCATCACGGGCCGTGATGNTATATAATATGATCCATATGGGGTTACATATGGTAAGGCAAAGTTGTGACAACCCACGCAGGAGAGACAGCTAAAAATACAAATATAAAGATATCGTTATTATTACTAATAACTGAGGAAAGTAGTACATGCATATAATTTAAACATCAACCTCCTTTAAAGTTTAAACTATACACTATTTAACTATTGACATAACCAGTTACCTCCCTAAAGTAGTCAAACATTTTCCACTTTAGCTCAACGTCATTTTTTTAACTTTAACACTTTTTATTTATCAAATTACATTTTTAACCATTATAATGATTTATAAGAAATAAAATAAATTTTAGTTGTAATCTATGTGCTTTTATTATTTATTTTGGTTTCTATTTTCTCAGATATATTTTTTAGTTATTTTCTCAAATGTTACTAAAAGGTATAATTTAGATAAATAAAAAGAAACAAAAATTAACAAAAAAAAGTTTTCATAGAGTAAAATATCGAAAATTCAAAAAAAAATACTTTGTGGATGCTTTCAAAGTTTTGGAAGGAAAATAGAAATATTACATAGTTCAATATTTTTATATAATTTAATATGATATCACAACAAGATTGAAAAATACTAAGGGGTTGTTTAGTATAGGAACAAGCCAAAAATAATTATCTCTTGCATCCAAACAAAATTTATTAATAAGGACTGATGAGTTTTTTGCATACCTTTCACACAAGCTACTTGTATTAATTATGCATGCTTATTGTTTCAACATTCTTCTCTGTGATATACTTTGTTACGATTATCTTGGTTGTTTTACGGGTTTCTTTTTTTTTTTCAATTTATATACGTGCATTTTCCAATTTCCAGTGATAATCAGTGGATATAAATAAAGAATATACTGATGCAGTGGGCAGGGAGATAAGTTGGTGCAGCTGACATGCTAATGCAAATATCTGACATCTTAGCATTCCAGAGATGTTTGTATTTTGCCTATAAGTATATCATGTCAACTACAGCAGCTTAATGAAACAAATATTATATTAAATTAAAATGTGCTGCTGATTATCATAAAAATTTAAATCGTTTGGAAGAATATATATTTATGTTTTCAAGGATGGATCATGTTCAGGTTTTCCTAAATTGATCGCACTTTAAATTTATCCTTTCCAACCTTTTTTATTACTAAATTTATTTATTTATGTTCAATTAACTTTTACTCTTTGCAGTTAAAAAGATAGAAAGACAAATAAAAACTAGTCAACTCTGCCCCTCTAGGAAATACAGGGAGGCTATTTACTGCAGGTTTCGTTTGTCCTCTGAGGATCACAATAAATACGTAGTAAATGCAAAATAGTGATAAATTAGATTAATCAGATTTTATTTAATATTTTTCTTTCATTAAGGAGACTAATGAAAGAATTATATGTATGACACCATATAGAACTGAACATACTTTTGACTCTACATTTCAATTCAAACTAAACAATTTGCTTGCTTCATATTCACTTAATCAAGTTTGCTGTCTTCTCTTCTTAAGATTTCGTCAGTGCTGGTGACCTCGTCTGTCTTATCCTTCGTTCTTCAGAGAGTATTTTGGCAAATCTTAAACAGCAACAAACAACAAGATTAACAACATTTAAGAATTGGATACGGTCATATGTACTTGTGCAACTTATATAAATACCTTTTAAGCACTTGTTCATTGGTTTCATCTCCCACTGCCTCGCACAAACCTGTTTCCAAATTCGTAATGGAACACTTTCTCTTCAACAATTCGTTTCCTATGTTGACGAGGTTCTGCAAGTTTTGCATTGTTGCGCCATCTACCGAAGCTGCTTTCCTACTCAATGTATCATCCTGCATGCATGTAACATATGTATTAGAGCAAACATATGCACGTAAAATATACACATTTGTGTTGAATGGTCGCTCGTCCCATACGAGATCACTATTTTCAATTTTGTATTCAGAGTTCACATATAAATTCTCTAGCATTTTGAGTTATTTCGCATCTTAATATCACTAAATATATATTGGCTTGGCATGACTCACCTGAATTCTCAAGTATCTGAATTCATAGTGCAAGGCTTGTGAAACGACGGCACTGTGGATGTCAACCATATGACCACTTGCTTGGGTGAAGATGTCAATTATGGGGCTCGAATTGCCATTTATCAACCAACCAAGAAGGCCCCATTTGCTTGCCTGTTTAGAGTTGATTTGTTGCTTGTTCTTCTTTGTACCAGTTCCCAGTGAGATAACTAACAACTGTGTCGGCAACAAATCATGATTTTCTTTCATGAATTGCTTTGTTATCTCGCCTATGGCAATCAATACCTACAATTGCATATAGTCAAATTCAGATAAAATAAATTCTGATAATTAGGACAAAAGTATCAATTTGTGACAAATCTATAGCATTTCATGCTTTCAGAACAAAAAGTTATAAAATGTGGTAATTGATATATATTTTTTTATTTTACCGGATTGTTGGCAGCAACACTGCCGTCTATGAGATTGAACTCTTTCACTCTTCCCTCTGCATCTGTGGTCTCAAAGTAGTGGGCAGGGAGATAAGTTGGTGCAGCTGACGTGCTAATGCAAATATCTGACATCTTAGCATTCCAGAGAGGTTTGTATTTTGCCTGTAAGTATATCATGTCAACTGCAGCAGCTTAATGAAACAAATGTATCAATTAATTCTTTGGCAAAAATATTATGCTACGTTTTTAAGTAACTAACTATATTATATTTCCAGTAACTTGAAGAATGGAGTTGTGAAATTTGGAACTATGAAGAAGTTACATATTAAGAATCAGAAGGGATGGAACAAAAACCTCGTAAGTGGAGAAAATTATTGGCTGAAGTTTCTTAATATCGAATGTTGGTATCACCACGTTGGTTACTGTCTGCTGCAACTTCAGATCCCCCAACTTTTGCCTCACAATCTTGTGGAGGTATTTTCCATTGTATTTGGGTCCCATGAATTGCATGATCGACTTGAAGATTGCAATTATTTTACTGCATGTGTGCATCACATGAACAAGAGAAGGAAAAAAAAAGGATAAAAAAAAATTATGTTTTTTTTTATTGACAGTCCTTATTTGATACTTGAAAATGCAGATTGGCATAGCACAAAATGCAGAAACGGCAGGTAACAAAAACTTACTTGTGCTGGGGGAAGATCTTGCGGCAGTGTTCAAGGTAGAAAGCCTTGATGTCTTTAGCTGCAAAAAGTGGCCGATTCTTGTCGTTAGGTGCAGTCAACATTGCAGTCACAAGGCCACCAGTGCTGGTTCCTGCAATGATATCAAAATAATCCGCTATCCTTGCATCATCTCCATCAAGCACCTGCAGTATGCAGAGATGCATTGCATGGTCAGTGCTGCCATTGAATCAAAACATCCTTGCTTGAAAAAAAAACAGATCTTTTCGGATGTTTAACTAATTGCTTGAAATTATTTACAAGTTTAGTATAAAAATAAAATAATAAATTTTCTGAATCAAAATTATGAGTAATTTTAATTCAAAATGCATACTGCACAATAACGTCTTTATAATGGTAATAGAAGTCATTTTATTTGACATAACTTACAGTGCACAATAACTTACAGTGCACAATAATTTACAGTGCAAATTTTGATCCTTGCTTGCTTGCTTGCTGCAATGCATGGCAGTATGAAGTAAGTACGCATGTTCTCCAATTAATAGTTTTTTTCTGTATTTTTTACTAAACTTTGTTCAAGTTGACTTAGATTGATCTAGAAGACAAGTTTTTTTTTTCTTACTATTGTTTGTACTGTGATCATGGCCAAGTTTTTTGTTTGTACTAAGCAAGTGGTTCTATTTCTTACATCGCCATAAGGTCAGAGTTCCTTAGATGAGAAGGCCAATTTGTCAAAGCAGCACAAAATTTAAAATAGTGACGACTAAAATATGCAAGAGTAGACATACGCAGAAAGCGGTGGCATATTTTAATGACCACTGAAAAAATTGAACAATTGATATATATATATATATATATGGTCCATTTAATCGTGGAATTATGATTTATTTATTAAACTAATTTTGTTTTAATGTTTGAATAATAAAGTTATTCTTGCATTTTAGAAAGTCTCTAGAAAATACTTTGATTCAGGATTAATGACAACTTTGTCTCTACCTTTTTTAATAAATTATCCATCTCATTTGGTACAATAAAGTTTTATTCTAAAATTATTCTACAATTATCCTTTAATATTTAGCGTTCCAAATTAAATACTAGGGAATGTATTTAGTGTAACACATGCAGGTTATGGGCCGACTGAAGTATACTTTATCTTTATAGTAATAGTATAATTTATATGTATATAAATCTAAGCGGGTTATTATACATATACATCTTGGCCATTTCATAAAATTGCCACATGAGTAGAGTATTATTAAATAATAATTTGTTTTAAAATCAAATATCACTTTATAATACAAGTATGAGGAGCATCTTTCACTTCACAGTTCACACACTCTTGAGTCTTAACCCTCTAAAAAATCAGGTATGGAGAGCGCATTGCAAAATAAATGATAAATTTGAGGAAATCTTAAATTGACAAAAATATAATATTTATTAAATTTTATTGATTATATATTAGGGGGTTAAGAGTATACCTACAAAGCAATAATTGCTTTCTAGGTGCATTAAACTTTTCTTAATATTCTTTTTGAACTTTACTCATTGTTACATGCAGTTTAAAAATTAAAAATCTTACCGTTGGCTCCTACTACGCTCCTTAACACCATGAAGACAACTCAAAGTCCAATATAAACATATAAATCTAATTGAATTTTCATATATATGAGCTTATGGTTTTCGATAAAAGATAAAAAAAAACAACGAATAGACTCGGCATGCAAATCTTGATTTTTTAATATGAAAAGATCATCTGAGAAATTTGATTAATTATGATATTTTTATGATGAAATTTCCATCAAGCACCTGCAGTATACAGAGATGCATTGCATGGTCAGTGGTGCCATTGAATCAAAACGTCCTTGCTTGAAAAAAAAATATTTTTTCAGATGTTTAACTAATTGCTTGAAATTATTTACAAGTTTAGTATAAAAATAAAATAATAAATTTTCTGAATAACAACTTATGAGTAATTTTAATTCAAAATGCATACTGCACAATAACCTCTTTATAATAGTAAACTTTTCCTCAGGTATCATACGTTAAATATATATTATGCTATCACATAATTCATATACTCAGTTATACATGATAATAAATTTATACCTGTAATTCCGATTCAAGAAATTCAAGGATGGTAGCCGGAATGATCCCTCGAATGCCGCCCCCGTCGATGCTAAGGATGGTGATCAGATTTCCACAGCTCCGACGCTTTACTGTATCAGACATGTTGATCCCTTTTAAGAACTAGTAATATATGGGCGACGTAAAGATTAATAACTAGCAGCGTTGTATATATAGGGGAGAGAGAGAGAGAGATATGTCTTGATAGAGTACGTGAAAGCTACAAAGTTCCAGTTAGAAGGATATCGTTGTCCTGCTGGCACCTAAAGGAAAAAAGAGTTTGACTCAAAGTAAAGGGAACTGTTTCCAAATTTAAAAAAGGAACAAAAATTTAAAAAAGGAACAAAAATTTAAAACCAAAGTTTGAAACATAGTAAGAAATAATTTTTGACGTATTTTTATTTTATTAATGGATAATTTAGATCCTGCCACCCCAACTCCATCGATCGTATCCCGGGCCCATGTCGTGGCCGTGGCCGTGTCCGTGGACTACCCGCTCGCGCCGGAGCACCCGCTGCCCAATATATAATGGGTCACTTCCCACTCCACCGGCGAAGGCGAGGAGCCGTGGCTAAGGAATCACGGGGACCTCGGCCGCGTCTTCTTGGCGAGCGACACCGTCGGAGGAGTCATAACGCACCACGTGGCCATGCAAGCTGGCTTACAGAACAATGGCGTCGGTAAGAGATCTGCGACAAGGAGCCGTTGAAGGACGAGGAGTTCGCAGCGCAAGCGAAGGCCCTGTGGCTGTGGGAGATGGTGTGCCCCGGGACGACGCGCGGGGTTCGATGACCCGCTCGCGCTGACGTCGCCGAGCCTGAGGCTGCTGGCGGAGAAAGACTGGCTGAGCGAGCAAGGAAGGAGGTACTAAAGGAGAGCCGGTGGTCCGGGGAAGCCGAGCTGTACCTGACGGACGGCGAGCCGAACGGGTTTCATCGCCAGGATCCGACCTCGGCGAAGGCGTTGATGCAGAATATGTATTTGTTAATGGCCGCTGTTCATGACCTGTTTATTTGAGAAGAAGCCTAAATCATGGTCGGCTTGCGTGAGCGTTAATATGTATTTGTTAGTTTTTCTTTTATATCTCCTGCTTCTTTTTTTTTTTTTGTTGGCCCTATACGTGCCTTCTAGCATGAGACTTGTAATAGATTTTTTTTTTTTGACGGGTCTGAATTCATGGTAAAAATTAAATCTTTCCCCTTTTTAACTAAAATTTATTTAAGATGACGATTTTACTCTTTTTTTCGCTTACCATCGGAGTATTCGGAAAGCAGCAATGTTGATCATTTAATCTCTTTAATGATAGCATAATCTACTGATTAGTGAGTTAAAATCTCTGCTTATCATGGAGTTTTTCTAATAAAAAAAAATCAATGTGTAGTGCACGGACACTTTCTATACAAATAAATAGTAATCAAATTTTCTTCTATTCTTCTTTTTCGTATTCTTGTGATATATACTGATTATTATACTTTCATATTATTTTTTTTAATGTATACTTAATTTATTAATTTCTATTTATTTCACGTGTTGTATACAAAAAAACACTATCGTATCAAACAAATTAGCCATACCCCCTATCTCGTTTTAATTTTATAAGGGGTATGGCCAATTTACCTCAACAATTCGTATACACTAAAACGGAAGTCTTATCCATTTATAGATGGAACTTCAACAACAGCTAGGTCTAGAGGGAAGTTGTGAGCATTACGTTCATGCATTACTTCCATACCCAGGTTAGCACGGTTGATGATATCATCCCAAGTGTTAATAACATGACCTTGATTGTCAACTACAGATTGGTTGAAGTTAAAACCATTTAGGTTGAAAGCCATAGTACTAATACCTAAAGCAGTGAACCAGATACTTACTACAGGCCAAGCAGCCAAGAAGAAATGTAAAGAACGAGAGTTGTTGAAACTAGCATATTGGAAGATCAATCGGCCAAAATAACCATGAGCAGCTACGATGTTATAAGTTTCTTCCTCTTGACCAAATATGTAACCTTCGTTAGCAGATTCGTTTTCAGTGGTTTCCCTGATCAAACTAGA
>LTAE01006846.1:0-24227 GCA_001647135.1 Pontederia paniculata
TATTGTGAATATGTTAGTTGAATATCTCATGTAGTAGATCTGAGATTATAGTAAGAGTCTCATGAGCATGTTATATATTTACATAAAAAAATTAACTTAACAATGTACGATAATTGATATTTATATGTTCAAGATATTTTTTTAAATAATTGACTTACAGTTAATATTGTATACCTATAAGAAATATTTAATTTTACGAATAGGTTCCATGCATGCAAAAAATATTATAAAAGTAAATACATTTAATGATTATGATATTATGTGTTTAAAAATATAATTAGTTCTAACACATGCATATAAAAGCTACCTAAAAGTCTAAAAGTTGTTATAATATACTATATTTTAATATTTGAGTAATAATAAAAACTTGCTAATTGGTATTACTTACTTTAATATGACATTATAGTAATAATTAGAAGAAAGTCATTAACTAAAAATCTAAATTACACTAAAAAAATGATAGAATTTAAAAATAAGTCAAGTGATATTTCACATATAATAGTAAAATAAAACGTCAAAAGAATTTTAGTTTGTTTAAAAAGTATAATTAGAAATATATATATTTAGTTTTTTATTTATCTTTTTTGTTAAAGTAATAATTTTTATGCTATGTATTTTATCAACAATGATAATATTTAATTTATTATTACATAAGAGGTGAGAAGAAAATAGTGAATTATTGTCAAATATACAAAATCATGTGTGTGTACAAGACACATATTTTCATTTATGAATATTGGTCTTACTATTATTTTTTATAATTATAGGAACAATTTAAAATTTTCAATAAAAGAATTTTATTTAGTTAGTATTAATTATTTTATTTTTTATGATATCGGTCTTTATAATTTCTTTTGAAGTCTCCGTACATCGCACGGGAATCACACTAGTTAATATTAGTATCAACAGGTTGGTGGTGGAAGACGGATATTTGTGCATAGGTTATAAATTTTGCGAGTCATTTTTGAGATTTTGGGTGCCACAAGGTGTATGAACAAAGTAGTAGATATTGCACGATAAGGTAGCAATATTGCATGATATCATATGCTTTAAACTCCGGCGCCTTATTATCAATCCTCAATTGCATGACGATACGTCTAACATTTTGTTATTTTAGATAAATTAGAAGAGGAAAATATTGCATAACTGAGAATCAATAAGTTTGTATTCTATATTCCAAGTTTATGTTCGTATAGTTTGCATATTTGGCACCACAAGGGCCACTAGTGGTACACAATTTGTGGAGAAATTTAACGGTTCTGGATCCACAGTGTTAAAAAGGGGTCTATGCCAAGCTTAATTCCATGCTCTAATCTCATAAACAGCATGCAGGAGGAATCATCAGTTGCAGCCATCAGAATTATTATCCAACGCAAATTGCTGCTTCTTTCTGGTAGCAGCTCGCCACTTATCATATGCCACTGCCCGAACTTTTTTTTCTATCTTCTTCTTCTTTTGCTAATGGTCCAGCTGTTCCACATAGATGCACAATGGAATAAGCTAGAAGTATAACTAATTAGCTTACAAACTATAATGATATAGAAAGGTGATGACATCAACTTGTAGATGCCAAATGTCTTACACTTCAGAGTACTTGTGATCAGATTATAGGCCACGATATACATATTGTTGATATATAATAATTATATGAGTTAAGAATGAAAATCCTTATAGTGGTAAACTCATATTCACTAGTACTTTCAATAAAAATCATAATACTTTTTTCAAGAACAACAAATATGTAGCACACTTTTAGAATAACATACCAAAAAATAACAATATTTTTTATATAAAATAATTTAATTACGTAAACAAGTGATACATTTTTTTGTCTTAAGCAATATATATATATATATATATATATATATATATATATAATATATGTATCGTGATAAAGATATATTTGACCATTGTCAATACATGGACAACAAGAGTTGAATGAATTTTCTCGACCGGGGAGCTTCATGCATCATTATTGAGTATAACACAAACCCAATTTTTATAGTTGACTCCTTCATATAGTTTTATTTAAATTAACAATGTCATTCTATAACGTGAAGACATAATTATTTATTAATACAGACTCTAAGTCCCTGACTTGATTTCCATATTCAGATTGTAAGTTTTGCTCTAATCCATTTTATTATCTAGACTTATATTCAATTTCATATAGTCATGAAACACTTATCATAGTTATCCAATAAAAATGATCATTCACTATTAGTTGGCATGTGAAATTGCTCCTACACGGATTGTGTTGTGGGATTACAAGATAAACCTTCCATAAATCGTTCCGCACATATGCCAACTAAGAATTTCAACTTCTAAGGTGAAGATGTTGATCATTTTACTCATACTAGAAATATTTTTGAATGTCACATTTCTACTTGATACTTTAGTAACTCTTACTAATTATAAGTTCAGGCTTCACATAATATGATAACACTCCAAAAACAAAACTTGGAGATGTATTGGCACCAAAATACTTCAAAAATATTTCAAGTAAATCATAGTCGCAACACTTAATATATATTGTGAAACATGGTGTGATTTCCTAACTATACTATTTTCATCACTAAACTCTTTTAATGAATCAAAAGATTCGTGATCATACTTTTTCAGCAAGTCATTAGTCTTGCAAATTGATTAAGTCCAAGTTCATATAATTCATATATTGAACTTAGAAAAATCATATATATGATTTATAACTTGCAATGTATGTAATGAAAATAGATCGTTAGATTGAGACATTCATTAATACACAAATGGATTATCTGAAATTTTCATTCAAAAATAATTTTCATTCTATCTTGTTAGTTAGACATTTTCAATAATAGACGAAAAATAACTTTAGCAAGAAAATATGTTTATATTTCTCTAACTAATCTATTTTTGTGCTGCCTCAAAAAGTCATAAACTAACATGTCAAAAGATTTGATATTTACATTTACGTCACACATAAATAGGTAACTTGAAAACACATAGTTATCAAAACTTAAAAAAAAATTTATAGAAAATTGTCACATAAGGAACTTCATAAAAGTTAAAACATAGTTCAACCATGCAAATTAAACATAGACATTATTTATAGTCCATCTAAAAAGGACTTTGAAATACAAACAAGATATGTCAATTGCGAAATAAAGTATTTTGCAAGTCACGGTCCTTTTAGCGCTCCAACTTATCTTTGAGCTTCATTGACGATGTTCTATAAAGAAGTCGCTATTCTATGGCAACAATTGAGTCAGAACCTACAATTCACAAAGGATGAGTTTCATCAACTAAAAACATGAATTCAATCTAAAGCAAAAAGACACATGATCATCATATACCTTCTTTCGTCTCAGTGCAATCACGAGCGAAATAATCACGATTGCCACATGTGTAGCACTTTGCTTTGCCGATTTGAATTTTTTCACCCTGTTTCCAACATCGATGTGAGTGGCGAGAGCTCTTTTTGATGTCAACATCTATCTTGTTGAATTCTAACATGTTGTACGAGCTTGATATACTATCCTTTTTCTTATTCATGCGCGAAACATATTTAAAAAAAATGAAAGCATCGTCAAAAATATTGATTTTGTCATTAAACCAAGACCCAACACACATTCTTCATATACGTTGGAAGCGAAAAGCACAAAATCATTATTGATTGATCATCACTAAATTCATGACCAATATTCTTCAGCTTAGTCTTCGTTTAAAACATCGCACACAAATGTTGCCACATAGTATGTGCTAGTCACATTTGATATAAATAAAATTGACGCAAAAACATTTTTTTTGGAGAATCTTGTTGTCTTACCATTAAGACTATCATGGTAGTAATTATTCTTTTTCAATGTCATCATATATCATGTATTATCTTTTAACATGTTCCCTTATCTTGGTCGATATTAAAAAACTTTAGTTTTGGTGTCATATTCTAGAGTAAAAAAAATGAATACAAGAGAAATGAGTTAGTTCTACATGTCTTCTTATCGCATATATTCATAAATAATGATACAATAATATTTTTAAAGCAGCGACATCAAGACGGTCGCAATGCTCCCACTCATCTCCCACTTTTCGAAAAAATAGTTATCATTCATTAAAAAATAATATGTTGTGCCAATGTACTATACTAATAATTCTAAAAAGCAAACATCCAAAATCATTCAAATCATATGATGTGACAACATATGTCACCATTATATTAATATAGCATAATTTTGGAAACTACATTAACATTGCACCAGNATATATATATATATATATATATATATACATTCATATACTATTTTTTACAGCTTCAAATAAATTAATTCCTGTTTTTTGTGTTTTCTTTTACAATTTGCACAGGGCTGTTCATGGCTTTACAGAAGAATTTATTTGCATGTGGACCAAGCTTGACAGCGTTTGGTATGGTGCTAAAGTTCATTGCAGGGCCGGCGGCTACGGCCATTGGAGCCCTTGCTCTCGGACTTCGTGGTGACATGCTCAACTTTGCAATCATACAGGTATATATAAATTATATATAATCCCGAAATCTTTAACTATGCTTCTAATTAATTATATACTGTTTAAGTCATACAGCTTCACAAATTAAGAATATATATGGTAATCAAATTAATCTTCAGCATATTCTCGATTCATTAACTCTTGAGATCAATCCCAAACAGTAATCAATTTAATAAGAAACCCGTAACTAATTAAACGGTAAAGATTAATATCAAAATTCAATAGTGCAGTGAAATTTTTGAGAACTATAAGGTTCATCAATTAAACTGTTTATATAATGTTTATGCAGGCAGCACTGCCTCAATCGATCACATCATTTGTTTTCGCAAAGGAGTATGGTTTGCATGCTGATGTCCTAAGCACTGCGTAAGTTTAGTATTTTGGAAAAGAAAAATATGCAAGTAATTTTTTTTTCTTTTTTTGGTTTGATCCTTATTATTTCATTAACTTTATTTAATCTTCATAATTCACAGGGTGATTTTTGGGATGCTGGTTTCTTTACCAATTGTGGTGGCCTACTATGCAGTTCTCGAATTGCTATGCTGATCATTAATAGAAATAAAAATTGTTTGTGTTGCACAATTGTATTTTAATTTTCTTCTTAATTAAATCTGTGGCACCACCACCATCATCATCATTTGATGGATAGCGATGTGCTTTAGATTCCTTCACTTGTTGCACAAGTGCAATAGGGTTCAACTCTTGTTGGGATATCAAGTTTTAGTCAAGTAGTCTTCATCCACTACATGTTTGTATGTGTATTAAACTTTGAAAAATCGTCAAATAGCGAAGCACAAAAAAAATTAACGTTCTAAGCAATTAAGATTATTGGAAAGACAATATGCCCCCCAAAAAATACGATAATATACTGTAAAAATATGGCAAAATACAGTTGCATTAGAGATATTGAGATCATAAGAAAATAGAAAAGAATAAAGATGAAATAAGTCACTTTGTTTGGATGATATAATTAAATGAAATAAAAAATATATATTTTTTGTTGAATGAATATATCCTAATGTATATATTTTTATATTTGAATTATATATAAGTAAAATTGGAAGTATAATTTAAATAATTTATTTTTCTTTTTTATATTCTAATTTAGAGTTGAAAAAAAGACATTTGAAAAGAAATGAAGATAAATAAAAATGATATTAACATTTGAAAATGATGAAGATAAATGGAGAGAACATTCTTTTTTATTTTCCTCGAATAAATCATATGATTATTTTTTATAATAATTTTGTTCTTATAATATATGGCTATAACATTTTCTAAAAGTATAAATGGCAATATAATAATAATAATAATAATAATAATAATAATAATAATAATAATAATAATAATAATAATAATAATAATAATAATAATAATAATAATAATAATTTTTTCATTTACCTTTCTCGAATTATTGTAAAATTTTAAATTTATCTCTAAATTATAATACCGAACAGAAGTATGTCTAAAATTTTTTCGATTGACCAATTTTATTCATCAATCTAATTTTCTATTTCTAAATATTATTTTAATTTATTAAATTATTATTTTACCTTCATATTAAAAAATACTTCTCTCATCTTCTCTCTTTTGCCTCACACTCTCTCCTCTCATAGCACGCACAGGGAGTTGGTGCTCGTCTGCGCGCGCATGCGAGATGAGAGCTCACTTGCGCGCGCATGCGAGATGGGAGCTCACCTGCGCGCGCATGCGAGATGGAGCTCGCTTGAGCGCATGCGAGATGGAGCTCGTCTGTGCGCGCACGCGAGATGGAGCTCGCCTGCGCGCGTAGGGAGCTCCCTGTGCGCGCACGCGAGATGGCGTGGTGCCTGAGAGGAGAGAGAGAGTGAGGCGAGAGAGAAAGAGTGAGAAGAAGAAGGTAAAATAATAATTTAATAAATTAATTATTTTAAAAAAAATTAGATTGATGAATAAAACTGATTAATAAAAAAAAATAGACCTATTTTTATTTAATTTTATAATTTTAAAATAGATCACTCGATAGTTCGAGGGCTGAATAGAAATCAAACCTAAAAGATTATATTATTTTGTAGTTGTAGCAAATTTGGATGGCATATGTTTACCCTATCACGAGCCATGGCAAGTACTATGGTGGGGAGTGCCGCCTGCCTTGCGGACATCGCCAGGCTCTAATCTCGACGACGGAGCGCCATGCTGAGCGGCTGTCCGGCGGCGATCCGGCACCGCGGGACGTCGCCGTTCGCACGCCCGGCGGCGGCGGCGGCCCATTCCCTGGGACGGAGCAGCGGCGAGCGGGATGCTGTCGCTGGACGCCGGGGATCGCTTGCTGTGGTGAGGTGCTCCTCGAAGGCGACGGCGTCGGCGTCTGTCGCAACCGCTGGAAATGAGACGGCGGCGGCGACAGTGGTGAGTGGAGGAGCTGAGAAGAGGTTGGCGGAGAAGCTGAGACTGGGAAGCCTGGTGGAGGACGGCCTCTCGTACAAGGAGAGCTTCATCGTGCGCTGTTACGAGGTCGGGATCAACAAGACGGCCACTGTCGAGACTATCGCCAATCTCCTCCAGGTCTCTTTTTTTTTCTCTGTCTACTTCCACCCTCATCCCCTTAAAGATGCCTACTTTACTGTGATTTCTTGGCTATCGCTACTTGTTCTGCTCTCAAAATTGGATCTTTCCTGTGCTTCCAATTGCAATCTTTCTTCCCTTCTGTTCTGACGGATTCTGATTAGAGTGGATTCGGATTTTTGGTACGATTTTAGTTGGATTTGCTCTGCTTTCTTTGTTATCCAGAAATCCAAAATTTTCCTGTACTAGGAAATTAAGTTGACTTTTGATTTGAATACCCCTTTTCTTATTTCTGATTTAAGATCCTTTTTTATTGAATGTTGTGTTAACCATTTGTGTGAATTGTGGATCTCATGATTGCTAATTTACCTTTTTAGTTTTCAAATGTCTATACACTTGTTCTTTAAACTTTTGAGTTATCTTTCATATCCTGTGAAATGTTTCATCCCAGTGATATCATTCTGCTAAATTGTTTCAACTTTCTTTAGATTTCTATACAGGATCTAGAAACTTTTTATTAATTTCTGCAAAACAGTTTCTTTTGATTCAAATATTAAATCATTTTCTTTTACATTGACTCATAGATAAAATAGTCTATTTTTCATTAATATTCTCTAATACATTTCTCACATTTCAGGTTTCAGCTTTAATTGGTTCCAACAACTACATGCTTATGTCTAGCTTCCATCTACTTCATATTATTTTTCCTTTAATCTGCTGCATTTTATAGAATCATATTGTTCAGATTCACTGAGAAATATTGAATGCCCGACAAAAGCAAAGATAAAGCAATCAAAATCTACATGGGTCTTAACTTATGGGCCTCTCCTGATGTTTTCGAATTATCTCACAATTGAAATGCAGGAAGTCGGTGGCAACCATGCACAGAGTGTTGGCTTCTCGACTGATGGTTTTGCCACAACGCCAACAATGAGGAAACTCGGACTGATATGGGTGACTTCTCGCATGCATATCGAGATATACAAGTACCCCGCCTGGTGAGTTCTTCAATTTGGTTTGATCATGTCCTGTTGGATTCAATTCTGTTTGTGATTTAATCTGATATTTTCACCAGGAGTGATGTCGTTGAGATTGAAACATGGTGCCAAGGAGAAGGAAAAATTGGCACCAGACGGGATTGGCTATTGAAGGATTTGGCTACTGGTGAACTGATTGGTAGAGCTACTAGGTACAATCATAAATGTATTTCTTATTCTATCACTTATCTAATACTTTGCATCTTACAAATTATTAGTAAATACTCACGGTGTCAGTATTACTATTATCAATGGATATCAATTTAAGCTTTTCCTATTGGTAAAAAATTATTACTGTTCAACCTTTGTATGTGAATCAATAACACGGAGAAGTACACCATGTATGATCTGAAATGCGTAAGAGTTAAACTTCCCATGTTCTTTCACCGAAAGTAATAAAATATTTTTGGGGGAAAAATAATCAAATATATAATATTTGCCTTAATTTAGTATTTCATGAGCTAAGAGCTCAATAAACTAGAATTAAGCAAAATAAAGCGGGGATACCTTTAGATCTTCAAGACCAATTTTCTTTATAATGTGTTGTGTTATTTTTTTATTCACCAGCCACAGCTTGATGGAATTGATACTGAGTTTCTGATTATACTATTTATATTAATATTGTTTGTAATTATATGACACATTTCTTTACCAAATTTTAGATGGCATTGGTATGGAGTTGATACCATGATCTGAAGACCCCATATATCAAAAAGTATGGAAACCTAACCAAAAGGAAATATAATAAAAGGTAACCTAATATAAGGAAAACTCCTAATAAAAGGAAAACTAATCAAAAGATCTAGCTAAAGGGCTCATGCTAAAGGCCATAACTAAATACTAATGACCATAAGACATAAGGCCCATATATTATTCTTGTTCTACATCAACTAGTTATGCTGAGATTCCTTGTACTTGTATTACACATCTATCTTGTAGGGAACCATGTTTCAGATTATGGTGTTCTGTTCCAGCAGTCTTTTCTTCATTGTAATTATCATTTTCTAACTTGTTCACTTTTGGTTCTCCATTTTTTTTGTGGTAGCAAATGGGTGATGATGAACCAAGACACCAGGAAACTTCAACGTGTAAGTGATGAAGTAAAGGAAGAATATCTTGTTTTCTGTCCAAGAACACTTAGGTAAGATAGTACAGTGACTTCTATATTTAATTTGAGTATTTATTGTGTAACATGAGACATATGAATATTCTTTTCCAAATTTTATGCAAGTTTCTGGTCCATAGGAACATATTTCCCGTCGAGAATCTTTTTTCTGATTGAAATACAGGAAAAAGAGAAAATATAGTTTCCTCCAAACAAACACAACTTAGTTTCCTTAGGTGATGCCTCTAGACCGATCAAAAGATTTGTTTCAATGAATTGACTAAAAGAAATGATAGAAAATCTGATACTAGATGGGCTTAGCTGAACTGACTATTTATTGCAGCCAGTTTATTCTTATCGTCGACAGTTTTATTCTTCTTTGCCGCATAGTTACTCAATAACATGTGTCACTATGTCATGGCTGCATCATGATGAAAACAACCATACTTTTCCCACAACTGGAAATAGCAATTTGATCTCCAATGAAAATATTGGTAGACACGTAGTTTGCATAGTTCTCACTTGGAGAGATAAATAGTTGATCCATACAAGGATGCATATTTTCCCATGAAAAAGAAGATATGAAAATGCAATATGTTACTGCAGATTAGCATTCCCAGAGGAGGACAATGACAGCCTGAAGAAGATTGCAAAACTCGAAGATCCTGCCCAATATTCACGGCTAGGACTTGTGGTGAGTGATTTGGGTGCTATCGTATTATGTATGCTGAAGCTTTCTTTGTTTTGTCTCTAATGCATTGAATCTACAGCCCAGGAGAGGTGATCTGGACATGAATCAACATGTAAACAATGTCACATATATCGGATGGGTCCTTGAAGTATGTCTTATCGATTAAATTAAATCCCACTTTTTTTGTTAATGCTCGTATCCTTGAGCTTTCTCTCTTTCTTTTAGACATGCACTTTGGGTTTAAGCCTTTTTATATTCCATTTAAAAACACCTTTTATGTTGACAAATCCTTTTATTTTCTCTTTATGTCAGAGCGTACCTCAAGAAATAATTGACAATTACGAGCTGCAGACAATCACCTTAGACTACAGGAGAGAATGCCAGCATGACGACATAGTTGACTCCCTTACAAATATGGAACTGCCTGAAGATCACAACTCCAATGGTTCTCCAACTAACAAGCAACATGATCCTCAGCTTCAACATTTCCTGCATTTCTTGAGATTGTCGGGCACCGATCTAGAAATAAACCGGGGCCGTACAGTGTGGAGAAAACTGGTTCGTTAAGGGTTTTCTAGAGTATGCTATTCACCCAGTTTTGGACCATGCATAGTTATTGTTGCCATTCCTCTTCTTCTTTAGAGGTATTAAGTACTCCCATTGATTACATAATGTGGGACTCGGGTCTCTTCCAGATTCAACTGAATTGTAATTTTTCTGACCTAGCCTTTTTATCAAGTGTTGCTACTGGTAAGAGTGCTGAAAATTTGTAACATGGTCTGCTGGCTTTGTGAGCTTATCCTGAGTTGATATGGTTCTGTAGATGTAATAAGGGGAGTTCTGGGCTGTAGAAGATAACAAGGGAAATATGCAATTGGTTTATGTATGATTCTAACGCCACAGTTGGTGGCCATTGAGATTGTATCAGCAAACATATTAAACCTACTTATTCATGTTTAGGAAGTAATCCTCCTTTTACATTTATTTCAAGTGTCGAAAGTAGGGCTGAGCATAATGACCTGGACTCTCATCCCCGACCTGATTTTCCAGGGATTTTTCCTGGTTTGGAATATGTCCGGATTGTGATTGGGTCTGGTTGCTAAAAAATCCGATCTGGGCCGGATTTAAGAAATTCATATTTAACCTCGATTCGATTATCTCATATTATAATATATAAATATATCATAAAAATATATGTATGTAATATTTATATTTATATTATAACTTTTTTAAAATATTTAATATATAGATTAATTTTATTGCTAACGAATAATAAAATATAGTTTTTAGTTACTAATAATTAATGTTTATAAATATTACAATGTTTAAATCTGTTTTAATAAAATAAAAAAATAAAATTGGGCGAATTGGTTCGTTCCGATTTTATACTCGGTTGATTTGGGATGATCCAATCTCGGACTTAGCCAGGATCTCTCTTTTTGAGACTCGGGGAATCCGATTTTTGCTCTGTTCTAGTTCAAAGTGACTTAAAGTGACCAAGGGTTTATTTTCTCAAATCTTCATTAATAAAATCATTCAGATCTAAATCCATTGGGACAAGTTTTCCAATGAAATTGCTGAAGCATTCTTCTGAGCTCAAAAGAAAATTATATGGTGCACCAATGCTTTACATGGTATTGGTTCATAATAAAACTCGTACAAGATTATGGCACAAGCAAAAACGAACATTAATACGTCACAAAAAGTTCCCCTAAAGATTGAATACATCACCTTATCTGCCATGGTTATTAACTACGTCTCTTCTTGACAATTTCTTATATGTATTATCTTGAGTGCACCTCCAACACAATGGGGATGTAGCTCAGATGGTAGAGCGCTCGCTTAGCATGCGAGAGGTACGGGGATCGATACCCCGCATCTCCATCTCACTCCATTTTTTGTTGAAGTATGTGACATTATTTGTATGAAAGTTTTTTTCTTATCATGGAACAGTATTAGAAAAAATAATGGACGTTGAAGTCAAATTGAAGGGTTAACAATCCACTTTTATTACATCTGAATATTTTGTATATAATTTGTAGATTTTTACATTCATTTTCCATTATTTTGGAGGGATTTTGATGAATAAAAAGCACCGTAATGTCGATGTATTTTGGAAAAAGCACTTTTTCTTTTCTTACTGTTTTTTTTTCCTCGCGGGATGTTCGCCTCAAAGTGAGTTTTTTTATAGGTGTACTGCGATTTGAAAATAAAGTGAAAAGTGGTTTTTCCTTTCTGTATTATTTCATAAAAAAAATGAAGTGAAAATGTTTCATGGCGTTTCATTATAAGATGGCCATTTTTTTTAAATATATAAAGAAAGTGCTATGCAAAGTGGTAAATGAGGGTGCATAGCAGCACCTCATGCAAGGTCAGATCAATTGTCCCTTCATTTTAATAAGATCAAATTTGATCATAGAATCATATGCAGTGCAAAGTGCTATGCATTAGATAAATCATCATTTCCAGCATCAATTTAGAGCCCTTGAGAGATCCAAATATATTTGTTTCACAAGCATTAGCCATTTGATAGTCTTTCACCCGTTTGATTCAAAGAAACAACAAATACATAAAGGTATTCAACATGTATATGTGTAGAATAGTAATCAACAAGTTTTGTTCCAAAGTCAAGTTCACAACGGCTGCATCAGAAGCTGAATGCACTCAAATGAAAAAAAAAAAGTTGGTTCATCTGGTCTGGAACATGAACTGTTTAAGTGCTTCAATATATTTACAGAACAAATAGCTGGTAAAGATAAAATAAAAAGGACCAGCAGATCATAATTAAACAGCTGAAGACCCACGTAATTTATTCGCAACATACAGAAGGTGACTTATGTTTGTTGATGGATAATTCTGCAGCAGTTTGAGATTGGACGTGAAATCGCCAGCCAACAGACGTTTTCTAACAAGGATCAACATGGCACAACATATTCTAAGTAGTGTTTCCTGCAGTCATGACACAAGCGAGATCTCACTGTTTGGTTCTTTTACAGAATACAGCTCATTTAGGAGGGAGTATAATGCTACCTGAGGACCCTCGGGATCACTTAAGAGTGTGTCCCAAATGTGGAGGCTGTCAGCAAAATTAAACTCTTGTGTTAGTAGTAGAGTAATCCATCTGAATGCATAGAATTGGGGATTGACCTGCAAAGTTAATGCAGCTCTAATTTAGTGAAATGACAAGGGAAACTATGATGGTTGACATATCCATGATGAACAAGAATATTATTCAGCAAGCTACCAAAATTCAATAAAACTGCCTAAACAAAGAGAATGAGACAAAAGAACCTCAATAGTCAGAATAGATACATGGGA
Source organism: Pontederia paniculata (assembly GCA_001647135.1). Lineage (NCBI taxonomy): Eukaryota > Viridiplantae > Streptophyta > Magnoliopsida > Commelinales > Pontederiaceae > Pontederia > Pontederia paniculata. Next base: position 13,196 of record LTAE01006846.1, read on the forward strand.
CAACCTGTTCCAGGAAAGCTACCGATGATCCCAATTAGCTATGAGAATAAGAAAAGTAAAAAATATATACATATTATTTTTGTTCTTACTTTTGTTGTAAGTTCTAGATGACGCCAAAGCTCCCCATCATGTTGTTTTAGAAGTTGTGTTAGTTTACTTAGCGTAGAACGAATACCAACTACACTGTTGTCAAGCTTTTGACAAAAGTTGTCCCTGAATCCACTCAGCAAGTCAACAAAACAAAAGAAAGCATCTGCTTCAGCAAAACACTGCATATAGCAAAAAATGATCTTTACTTCAGGAAACAATGGAATATTTGATGATAACGGAGTGTCAACAGATAGAAATGAAAATAAGTCATCATCCCAATAAATAACTACAGAAACAAATTCCTTGTTACATATCTTTGGTAGAATGAAATGTGACAATGATGTTTTGCATAATAGTTCAATAATTCCAGCCAGTCAAGCTGCTCATCAAGAGAGACTATTTTGCTACTATATAAGAAATGAATAAGCAGAGGAAAGATGGTACAAGTTGTGAATCTACAACTTCTTGAAAATTGCTTTTTTTGTGCTATCTAAAAATCTGGGAGGAATGTGTTTCATTGTGGTTAAAGTAGGTCCCATAAGAGATGTTAAATTTCATCAATAAGACAAGTTAACTATTGTGCACTGTCCTTTCCATATTGCTTGTCTTCCATGTTGCCCTTTGTCCCCCCACCATCTTACAATTGCTATCTTTCATCACGTGCTAAGGCCTTACATAGGCTAAACCCAGTGTACCATACAATCGCCATACATATGCAGAAAATCTGTTTCCACACCTCAAACACATGACAATCCAATCATCAAAGGAGAAAACTAACCAATGCACCAAAGCTCACATCATTAACAGGCCTGAGATATCTAATGAATACAAGACAAATTGAAATATTACACCAAAAACGCAAAAAAGAAAATAAAAATGATGCCAAAAGATTGTGAATCCAATAAAAAGGTGCAAGCAGAAGTGCATCAGAACATTAAATGATATCACTCATCCCTTTCTGAAGAACATAATGTTTTCATGCATTCTTGATTGATGTCACTGAACTGGTGCATTTTTTTCTTAAATGGGAGAGGCATAACTGGTGTATTTAGGCATAGATGATCACTGGATCAATAAAAAATTGAGAATATCACAAAGGATAATTAACTCAAAGAAGGAATTTGGAAATAGATATATCTGAGGTGCACAATCTGAAATTCTCAAAAGAGCTGACTGCTGTCACTGCAATAATATCACAAGACTGCGACAGCAAAATAATACAAACAACTTAATATTTCTTCATCAATATCCCAACTGGACCAAGTTTCACAGAGGTCAATTTTAGATACTGATAATAAAGTATAACTTTACCTAATCCAACAAGAACCAAAAATAGCTTCTAAAATGAGGTGAACAGCTATTTTGCATTATTACGAAGTATCAACCACACAATACGACACTTATGATTCTTCATTTAAGAAATATCAAATACATGCTAAAACTGGCAAAAATTTTAAACTCACAGCTTCATTTTCATCTAGGTCATTCCTGAACACATATAAAAGTGGTGCCAAAACTTCATTCATTCCTTGTACATACTTCAACCCTGGATTTAGCTTTGCAAAGATGATGAGTATGTGTCGTAAGGCCTCCTGTAATGTAACAAAATACTGAGTACTATAACAATGAGAGAAGGAAAAATAAATGTAGATGGTTAATATAAGGTAACCTGATTAGAGTTTGCAAAGGACGAGTCACCAGAGAAGAAATGCATGTCAGGATGAGTACGTTTTACATCTCGATCAATCTGCTCTATAATCTCTGTATCCTGAGATTATAACATAAAAAGTTCTTTTAATTGCATAGACATTTAATAATCATAAAAAATAACTAATAAGTTGGTCTATTGAAAGACAGAGAGAGATGGGTTATGACATTGAACATAAGATTAAGATTTACAAGCCGAACAAATATAATTGATGTTGTAAACCAATTTACTAAGAAAGGTCAAAAGAAAGAGGTTCAACAATAGAACAAGGGCACAAGACTGATACCACTGATAAGCACAAAATGGATAACCAGGAAAAGGTAAGATCCTATGAACAAAGTGCAAACTGTATCTGAAAATAACACAGTATTTTGAGCCGAGCTCACTACCTGGAAGAACTGGTTCCACACACTGGTTTTTCCAAGGCTCAAAGGATGTTCATCGTGAACTATCTCCGATCGTGGTAGGGAGCCACTACCTTCATTTTCCAAACCATCAGTGTTTTGTCCAACAGATTCCTCCATCTTCCGCGTGACTTCAGACTGTCTAAACAATAGCAACTTTAAAACCCTCATAAGGACTAGAAGGAAATGTAGCCCGGTACGTTTAGAGTTATGCAAGAAATTTGCTTAAAATCTACACATCATGAGATAAACCATCACCGTTGGCTTTTAAATGGCGCACTAAAATACTTACAGGGTTCACCAAAAACTCATCTTTGAAAGATTGGTATTCTGCCCGTTTCTTCTCCAACTCTTTTTTCCACAACCCCCTATCACTTGGCAAATAGCCCAAAAGAAGCTGCATGCAAAAAAAAAAGAACATTCAAAATATTGCCAATGTAAAGGAAATGAAAGGCATTTTTGCATCTGTTTAGTAAAACCAAAACCAATTGAGGCGCACAACTCTAAGAAAAAAATTTTTAGTAATCCAACAGACACCATCTGCAACCTAGAAACATATTCATTTTTTCTCAATTGTTGATGCATATAATAAAATGATAGAAGGAATTAACATTTTTTGATGTACTTGATACAATCATCTGCACATCAAAACCAAATTTGGGTGAAAAAGAAACATAATTCATCCAATGCTAGAACAATGTTATGATGATAAGCAGGAACATGTAGTAGTAACAAAAAAAGTCCCAACTGACATAACTAAATGCGAAAGGAAAAACAAAATAAATGGGTTATTTGCCTAATTCCACCTTAATTCAGGCCCAGAAGCTTGCAAAACTAAGATACATTGGCGAAGAGAGGCGCATACTTCAGAAAAGCAATCATAATGTAGTAAAACTCAGAAGGCAAATCGAACAGAGAGGACCTTCCAAATCGTCGAACGAATGCCAGCCCCATCCGGAATCCCCTGCGATGCCAACCTCCTCAGCTCCCCAATGTCCACCACCTTCTTCGACAGCTGATCACAAACACTTCAAATTTTTTTCCCAAATCGATCGACCAAAAGCTTTAAAAAGATCAAATTTAAAATAATTAAACCCAAACCTCGGCCAAGAGTTGGGACTGGCGGGATACATCCACGGGCGCCGGGTCTGGATCGCGAGGAACGGGCCTAGCCGATTCGGCCGGCGTCGAGGGAGAAGATCGTGGTGGCGCTGGATCCGCAGCCGGGGGCTGAACCGGGACCGGAGCCCTCGTGATGGAGGTTTCCGGAGGAGGCGGCGAGCGGGGCAGACGGTCCTCCACGGGAATGGAGGAGTTGGACGAAGAAGAAGAAGACGAAGACGACGACGACGAAATAGACCACGATGTCGACGACCACATCGAGCTGTTGAGCCACTCCGGAACTCCCTTCTTCACCATTGTTCTCCGTTTAAAATCTCGCTTCCTGGCTTTGAGACGGCGCCTCTCCGGCGACGGCGCGGTTTGCAGGTCTCAAGATTCGCCGGCGAGGTTGAGGGAGGAAGTCTAATTAGTTTAGTAGACGTAAGGAGGGTGTTTTGGTAAATTGACTCGTGAACTATATGAAGCATGTTTGGTGTTCCACACGAAACAGCACAATTAGTTTTCTCATATTGTCGCAACCGTCTGATGAAGAGCTAACGCGTTCGATGTGATAAACGTGGAGATTTTAAGAAAAATGTGAAAAAAAGGGAAACATGAATATTGAAGTTTGAAGAGGATAATATTTGGATGACAAAAAATAGAACTTTTTTCATCGTTAAAAAAGTGAAAATGTTTTAACTAAAAAAAGTAAAAACAAATAAAAGCTATCATTTTTTTACATTTTCTTAAGTTAAAAATTGCATAGAGGAGGTTCACATTTTTTTTCTTGCTATCTCACAACTTATTAATCACTTTATAATCAAACTATTTTTCTACTTAATAATAAAAGAGTAAAGATAAATGCATAGTGTAGTCACATCACACATCACACGCTCCAAACACATTGAATTAAATTGATTGGGTTTAAATTAATGCTTATCATATTAAAAAAATAATGGAGATATACTTCAGTGTCTCTTATTTTATAGATTATTAAATAAAAATAAATAATATATTTAATATTTATTTTTTAAAAGGTAAATGGGAGTGTAGAGCACTCTGCTCTACATTCAGTATATAACACCATATTCTCTTATTTAATTATTAAATAATCATAAATAATTATCAAAATTATTATTTAATTTATAAGATAAAATAATATATATTTATCGAATCAAATTGATAATCTAAAATGATATCTAAGATCAAAAAAATTATGACCGTCAAATTATTAAAAATAATCAAATGATCTTAATCGCGATAATCAAATAATTCGATTATTATGATCTTGATCAAACTCACTACTTAATTAATAAAATAAAATAAATAAATAATTATTTAATTAATCGGATGGATAAAAATGATGTTATACATCGGATGTAGAGCGATGTGCTCTACATATCCATTTTTCTCTTTTTTTTAATTATAGATTTTAAATCTAACGATATACTATACTTAATTAGGTATATTAAATCTTGTTAAAAATTTGAGAAAGAATTCTTTAGTTCTTTCAACTAAAATTCAAAGGTGATGCACATCCATTTTCTAATTACAAAAGATACATGTAATAGAAAAAAAATAGAATGATCTTATTGGCATTTCTAAAACTTTAATGCAAGGTCATCCAAAAATTAAATTAATAATTTCATTCGCCATAAGTTGAACAATTTAATCTTCAATTAGGAGCCAGCAAATATAATATTTTTTTTACTATTCACATCATGTCTGTGTTATAATGTATGTATATAGTTTAATAATAAACATTGAATAACATTAATGCATATCATATAATAGACATTGTATTTATAACATTAATTAAAGTCTTATTATATTATATAAATACATTGTGTAACTATTAATCAATATGCCCCATTTTTTCCCTGAAATAATAAGAGAGGTGCATAAATAAAATGTCTTATATTGTGCTTTTCCGACCGTCGAGATCACATTCGACGGTTTGATTTGTAAGTTAAATAACTCCAGTTCGGCTTAGAAAGTTCTCCCGCTGGCGCCACGTTGAAGGGTATAATCCTCCAAAGTCCCCCGAATAATCGCCTTATTTACTACGTCTGCCACTCTCGCATCAGCATCCATTTGCAAATGTACGCCGATCGGATCGCCGCCGGGAAGAAGAGGTCGATCAAGGAGCGCCTCCGCGGCCGAGAAGGACCGCCGGACGACGATCCCCTTCGCGATCCTTCTTCATCTGGATGTGGCAAAAGGTCCGGTTTTGGATTCGTTCTTTTGGTTTTGTTCTCCTTTCTTGGGGTTGGTAGTAAGAATTTGGCGGCGAAGCTGCCGGATTTGTTTCCCGATTCTGTGCATGGTCGATATTGTGATTGCTATAGAACGGTCTCCTTTTTATGATGTATGAAGAGGTGAACAGAGTCTAACGAGCTGCAATTTCTCATGGATTTGATTTTGAGGGAATCATCGTTGTTGCATATTTTCTTTTTGCAGAATGCGATTAAGAATATTTCACATTATATATTGAATTGTAGAAGGAAAGAAAGATATCATTTCCACATTCAGGAGATATCATTGTGTTGGGGTATTATAATGTGAATGATTTAGGGTTTAAGAGAGAGAAGTAGGTGATTGGCATGGTGTAGCTGGGCCATCATCATCGTGGATTAAGATTAGTTCATGGGATAGTTAGATTGAGGGAACTGGTTTCGGTCTTATCATTTATTGGTCAGACCAAGGTTTCTGTTTCAATTTAATGAAATTGCACATTGAAGATGAAGGTACATGCCCTGCAGATATCTGATTTGCCGAGAGACAGAACAAAAAAAACTTTATTTAGGAATTTCCTTCGCTAGAAGGAGCATGTTGAAGTTCTTATGACTTAAATGCAATGTTCTTAATATCATTATTTTTTGTGGTCCTTGTAAGATCTTTCATAAAACTTTACTATCCTTGATTGACTCTTGAATCTTTAACCTTATTAAGATCTTGAGTAAAATATCAATTTTTAACCAATTGCTTAATTGCTCGTGAGTTATAAATTTTTGAACTGAAAACATATTCAACTGTTTTGTTTCATTATTCAGTCTTCTTTTCTTATATAGTGTATGTTACATGTTGCCATTTGACTGTGTTTTTGTGATTTATGTTTTATTGTAATTTATAGGCAGCGGCAAGCAGAAGCGAAGTTGAGGAACAATGTCCATAAGGATGAGGACGACAAAGGGCTTCCAACTCCAAGTATAGCATATTTGAAAGCAAAACTTGTGACAAAGCCTCCACTTCCTAGTTTTCTATTAACTTTCACTGATGTTGTCTTGCATGAAACGTATGTGGAAATGAAGAAGACAAAATTAATGTCAGAAGCCTTCACCCAAAGCTTCAATCAGAAGGTGCATGCCCTTCAGTTGCGAAAGATTTAGGAAGAGAAACTATTAAGCAAAAGTTATCAGGATCTCCACAACACCCTTTGCTGAAAAAGAATGCTCTTCCAAAAACTAAGATAATAGAAGAGAAGGACAGACCTCTTCAAAAGAGTGAATGGACTTTAAAAGTTCAACATCTTCCAATGGAAGATGTGCACCCCCATGTTCAAAAAGTTTCAGGAGCACAATCTCATAAGCAAAAGCTAACAGGACCAGTGCACTCCCAGTCAACCAACAAAGAGATTACAAAATCTAAGTCACCGCAAGAGAAGGCCAGGTCAATCCAAAAATGTGAATCATCTCAAAAAGTATCAAATATTCGATCTGATCAGAGGTGTGAACATTCTCTCAAGTCAGCTGGATTGGTTAAAAAAGGTGAACCTTCTGCTGAACCAACTGTAGGAGGAACCCAAAAGCCCATCAGATCAACCCCTAATAAGCAGCCTCAGGAAAAGGCATACATCTTTTTCCAACTCATGCATGTCCATACAGATAAATAATTATACTCAAGTTAGGTAATTATGCAAGTATCTTGTTACCATGTGAATCTTGAAAAGAAGTGTGCAGTTTGTGCCTCTGAGTTATCTTGTCAAGTTTGTGGCCTATGCTATTTCAAGAGTTTACAATTGAACAAATTTTTTTCTATATTTTTCTTGAATGTCTGTTTTGTATGGAGAAGTGTGTAGTGTAATGTGTTTGAGATTCAGATCGTATTTATATTTTCTCATTCAATCGGAAGACGATTTTGTTTATGTAGATTTCTGTTTCTGCTTTTGTCTCTTTACATATTTGTTTGTTTGGACTTTGCGGACTGACTACCTTAAAGTTGAATAATATTTGTTTGGTTCTTTACAGTCTGAGTGGTCAATTGACACCTTGCTGCAATCTTTGGGTCTAGAAAAATATTCATTAACATTCCAATCAGAAGAGGTGTGTAGTTCTTAATTCTCCTTTCTGATTTCATGTGTTCTCTCAAAAATAAAACACACTTCTTGTTGGCTTGTTCCTTTATTACCAATATCCTGACTTAAAAATAAAATATCCTGACTTCTCGACATGCAGGTGGATATGGCAGCTCTTTTACACATGACAGATATGGACTTAAAGACTTTAGGGATTCCTATGGTAACATCAATTCCTCTTTAGTTCTTGCAAAAATTGCTATATGATAACAGTCTGAGAGGCATCTGTTTAGGTCACGCTGTGGAACGAGATCTTGATTATCTTTTTGCTAACAAATGAAGTTGCATATGTATTGTCCTTTGGATATCAATGAGCACTTTTATGTAAGGTTTTTTAAATATTGTTTTGCTTTGTCATTCTAGTTTCATCATATGTGTTGGTTTCTTGTGTGGGTGGTTAACTTTTGTTCATCTGATTTAAAAGAGGATTGGATGTCCTTGCATGAAGATACATATTATGAAAAGTATGCGCGTGCTATTTTATATTGGTCTATTGCATCTACATGTAATGTTGCGCTCTTGCACCTGCATTTGTTATTTTTTCTGATCAGTCATCCGTTCGTTTATTTTGTTGCTTTTGTGCAAACATGCTAAACAGTATTATCTATTGATATATGTCAAAGTTGTATTTGTTTTCTAATTATCAAGTCTGCAACTTTATCTTGTAAGTATCTAAAATGGACGTAAAAGTAAATACAGCTAGGATACGAGTTGCTTGCAAATGTATTTGATTTATTTTGGTTTTTTCAGGGACCGAGGAAGAAAATACTGTGGGCATTAACATGAAATGGTCAGCCGGCATCTCTTCTTGTCGTCCCACAATCTGCTAGATTGTGGTTTGCATATATGTCATACGATTGTTGAGGCACTTGCATCTAACCTCTGTCTGTCGACTCTGTTCACTGAGTTTTCAACATACATAAAGTGGGCGGATGTTCAAGTTTTGTGTACCCTGTATCTTTTGTCTCCTGGTGGATGAGAAATGTTGATTACCCGAAGAATTGTGTATTTGCTTCATGTAGCCTTCACCTAAAACGCCAATCAAATGATTTGAATGTTATGAATGGGGAAATCATTCTCCCATCCATCCCCTGTGGGTCCTTAACAATGTTCATTTTTAGTCAATATTTGGCTACTTCTTGTATTCACATCTCACCTTTAAACCACCTTTTGTGTGTCTTGGTTTTGCTCTAAACTTAATCTTGATGAGCAACGTTTACTTTGGTGTTAACAAAGCGTTCATGGTTGTAAGATTAAAGGGTTCTGGCGATAAACAATTTCTTACATCGTATAATCGATTAATGCCGTCTTTCAGGGGAAAAAAAGGATTCTATGGTGTTTTTTCCCCTAAAAGCTTAAACCTATAGAAATTATATTTTGCATTTAAACATAAGTTCTTGATGAAGAGGGAAATTAGGCAATGAAGTCCCAGCAACTCCATGGAACTTGGATATGAAGTTGGGCTTTGTATATTTCGTTAAAAAATTTGAAGAAAAACAATCTATTTTATGTGTCTGATTATATATCAGAAATAAGTTAATAGTACAAATTTATTTTTTGCTTTTAAGTATGATACCAGATCGCGTAAGAGGAATTTTTCAGAAAATGTTGTCATTCTTTTCAATCCAACATTTGTTTTATATATGGTACAAAGAAGACAGATACCTAATGCGACGAGTACATTTGAACTCTTAACTATACAAAAGAAATGGGAACTTGTGAGAGACAATTACACAAATTCTTACAATGAAGAACTAAAACAAAGAAAGTGGGGATCAATTGTGGTTCAGTGCATTGAAGGGATCTTTTAGATGTTAGAATGATAAGTAGTTCCTTCGCTTAAGTAAATTTTGAATTCGATTATTGTGAATGCAGAAAATCTTCGTTGATAATTTTATTCGTCATAGTTAAACGTGCGACTCGAGATAATATTAGATTAGTCAAACTTAATAATGGACCGAGACTCTAACCAATGATCAGTGCGCTTAGTAGCGTTGCGGTAGTTGAATGATAATAAAAAAGAGGGCTATGATTTGACTTATTATAAAAATTAATATTAAATGGACCTGATGCATCATTTATATGTGCTCTTTACAGCATGATTTCTTGTCTTATACTTAAAGATGCTAATAATTTTTGGGGATCAAGATTATTAAATGACCTAATACACTTTTACGTGTACAAATATGTTACAATGCATATGTTATAGGGGGTAATAAGGGATCACATGTTCTTGGATGGAAGCCACACAAGATGAGCCAATAAGTCTGTGCCTGCTTACATTATAGTCACAGGTTTCTTGTTTTTTGCTTCTTATTTGAGAGAAAAGCTAATTAAAGTTTCCACTTGTCTGTAGTGTATTTCCAAGCATCATAAGATCTAAGCAAAGGTTAATCTTTTTTTTCCTCTCTCAATGAAAAGCTATCATTTTTTTTAATCATGAAACTCCACTGCTCTTAATTAAATTAAACATTGCAAAAGAAGCAGTGTAGGCCTTTACTGCAACCATCAAGATTAAGGAATTGATGCTGTCGACACAGAATTCTTGATGCTATCAGAAAATGCATATACATTGACCAGAAGAAAAAGTGGTGTATATACAGCAAATACAAGAAGACAATGTATCTTGATGAGTTTGGAAGCATGCAAGTTTTTCATTAAAAGAATAATCTACTTTTCTGTTGGTTAAGTGTTTGGTAAAAATCTAAAACTTTATATTTTATTAAAAAAAAATATTGTCATCACCTGTTGCTTCTGAATTTTATAGGAAGTTGACAATATTTTTTAAGCCACCTTTTTCATAAAGCCTTATCAGAGGCAGTTATAAAACTTCTTGTGTTTGTTCTTAGGCTCTGTTTGATATGATTAAGATTTAATTAGCTAATAACGATATGATTAGAGGATAGTGATTTAAATGATGAATATCGACTAGCGCTTAGCGATTAGTGGTCGCATCTCAATACGCTCGCAGTTCATCGCTTGTCACTACTCTTTTTTGTATTTATCAAACACGTTAATAAGTATAATCTATTTTTATGTGATGCCAAACATGACATTAACCGAGGCAAAATTGCAGAAACATACAGCATCAGGGGAAGGTTCTCACTGCACACAAGACACAAAAGGCAGCTGGTTCCTGATTAGGCTTTGGTTGTTTGTTAGGTAACAAAGAAAGAAGGCAGAGAGGAGAGAAGATAAAGTTCTTGTCTTGTATCTGAAGGGAGATGAAAATTTACAGAAGCAGCATGTTAGAAGGAAAAAAACAGTTGGTGGCTCTCAGAATGCATGGCCTACAACTTAGAGACCACCTGTAAGATAAAAGAGCAAGCACCAAACCAAAACCAACCAACCCCCACATCTCCTCCCCCTTCCCCC
>LTAE01006847.1:0-24227 GCA_001647135.1 Pontederia paniculata
TGGTCGTCCGCTCACTTCCTAATGAGATCCTCGGACATCCGCCAAAGCTTCCTCTGACAGACTTCGGACGCCCGCTCATTTCCACTAGAACCTTCGGATGTCCTTTCCCTTCTCTGACATTCTTCGGACGTCCTCTGACAACTTGTCAGATCCTTTGGATGTTCACTCTCCTCCTGTCAGGTACTCTTGTCGACGATGCTTTATCTCTTCAGCCATCGAACGACCTCTGACACCTCATCGATCGTCCGCTCATCCTGCAGTCGTCCGATATCCAGCCTCCATCAGTTCTGACAAACTCATGGTCGTCCGTTTGTCTCAACACCAAGACCACGGTCGACCTTTATCTTCACCTGATGTCCATCGACCGTCAGCACGCCACCTTCAGTCGATCGATCCCCTCTCATTCATCTGCTTTGGTCGTCCGTTGCTTCAACATCAGAGCCTTCGGATGTCCACTTCCAACCTTGGCAATCTCCCGGCCGTCCACTATCTTCCCTTAGAAACCCTTGGACGTCCATTGCCTTCAATCTCTGATCTTCGATCGTCCTCTCTTCAGCTTCAGATGACCTCTCCTTTGCTTAGTCAAGAAACCTCTTCGATTAAGTCTCTTCACTGGACGTTCATTTCTCCTTGGATCGCCCATTCTCCATCCTTTAGGTTGTATGTGTGAAACCTCTGATCGCCCACTGTTCTTCATCGGGTGACCTCTCATGTTCAGCCCTTATCCTTCGGTCGTCCTGTCAATATCTTCGGTCGACCGTTCAGTCTTCGACTTCTTCTTAAATTTTTGCCTCCAACATTGATCGACCACTTCATATACTTTGGACGACCGCTGCACACATAGTGTTCTTCTGATATGTCTTCTATGTGCATAGGTCATCCTTTTCTTAACTTCGGTCGACCTATCATGCTCTGAACCTGAGTATCCTGTGTTTCAGAAATCAGCTCAACAATCATTAGTCCAAACTAAGTTCCCTCACAAATTTGTGATCATCAAAATAATCTCGGGATCCTAGATTGTGACCTTCTTTTATCCAATGGCAAATCGATAACTTGATTTGAAAAGAAAAATAATTAAAAAAATATTATTTTCATTTTAAAGAAATTGAAAGTGGAAAACCAAACTTTCTTAAAAATGAAATAAAGAACAAGTACAAATAAAGAAATAGCATCAATGAAATATTTTTTTATCTATGAGCCAACTGCCACAACCTAATTCTTAACTTTTATCTAAATGTATATTATACAAGGAGAACTAAATATACTTTTATTTATAGCATCTTTTTTCCACTTCAGAGACAACTAACATTTGAATAATTTAAAGTCGCTCTGATTTGAGGCTATTAATTTTTAGTATTTTGTGAAGAACTTTTGTGTGTCCTTATGTCCTCTTTTTTTTATTTTTCTTCAATCAAAATGTCCCGTGGGGGAAAGGTCAATTTGTGCATAAAAGCTTAGTATTTAAGTTTTCAAACGTGGCCTTAACCATTTTGGGCTCAGTTGAGGGCCATTTGTCTCAAACCATATGTAGGAAGCGAGGAATCGAATATGCAACCTCAAACAAGTAGGCCCATCATAAGTTTAAGTGATTACTTTCTTAAATCTCTCAAAATTGAATATAGTATCAAACTATAAAATTACGAAGAAGTGATCTTAAACTTTTGCTATTAGATCTAATATTTTAAAATTCATTAAATATACTTTTACCCTCAACAATTAAAAACATTTCAAAAATATGCTATCTTCCTGTCGAGATGGTGCATGCCAGAACTTGGAGTAATTTTAATTAACTATCCTTCAACTTTAGTATTAGTTCAAATATATTTTTTAACTTTATTTTTTTATTAGATTACCCTTCAGGTTTAAGTTCGTAACTAAATTACACATTTACCTATGTTATTATTTATTCATCTTATTTTTTTGATATTTTTTTTAAAAAAATATATTTTCATACCATATTATTGTATACTAACATGATAAAGACTTTAAATTTTAGAAAAAAAATATACTTAAAAATCTTGGTAGAACAAAATAAAAATACAAATTAATTAATTAAAATTTCAATATAAAATTAAAATCAAAATTTTAAAACTTCAAACTACAAATTGTTTATCAATAATATCAAATTATAGCACAATTTAGTTCAAAATATATATTAAACTATTGATATTCTTATATAGATGGTTTAAAATAAAAATATCTTTTTATCGTGTTTGCAATATAAAAATTTGAAGTTCAAACCCAAAAATGTAAAAAGTAATTATTTAAATCGATTGGTTTTATCTAAGTTTGGATTGAGTTGAATTTTATTTTTAGTGACTTGAATTTATTGATACAATTTAGTTTTTAGAAGTTAAATCAAGTTTTTTTTTCAAATCTAATTATATAATAGTTAAATTAGTATCAATCATCAAAATATGAGTACTTAAAATTAGTATACTTACTGTAATATGACATGAAAATACATAATCTTTTAAAATATAAAAAATAAAATGTAATAAATAATATTATAAGTGACTCCCAATAATATTTATTGTAAAGGGAAAGTTTGATTACAAATTTGAAATTGAAGTGTATCCTGATATAAATCAAAGTTAGAGAATAGATTTAAGTTAATGTTAAATGATAGTTAATAAAAATTACTCCGAGAACTTGTGTGAGCTCGCTTGCACAATGAGCTCGTATTGGCGAATTTTTTGTGCACAAGCTCACACATGTGAGTGCACATGCCGACGATCTCTTAATGTTTTTTTTTAACATGTTTTAAATGAAAGGACAAATGGTCGTTTGAAAAAAAACTAAAACATTACAAGAGTTGTTCGATTGGAACACGTTTAAACATATTCTATTAATTTTATAATTTAGGATTAAATTCAAATTTTCAAACTAGTTCAAAGAAGGTTTTAAAAAATAACTTAAATTTTTAACATTGATTCAAGTAGTCGAATCATATGGAAAAAAGAAAATGAGTCACTCTTTATTTGGAACAAGAAAATGCTGAATACCAACAATGAAGGGGAGCTGCCGATGAAACCAAATACACTTTCAACTCACAAAGTGCATAAAAACACATCTAAGTGTTGGAAAATGAGACCTCAACTCTCTAACTAACAAACACAACACACATCAATCTAAACAATCCAATCCAAATCCAATATGCAGTTAAAGTAGTAGCAGTAGTAAATAAGACGCAGACAATTAATTAAACCAGATCTAGTCGTCTATAGCTCGATACTGAACAGCGTCGCATGCTTCAGACGCTCAGCAATGTCCGCAAGGGAGCCGACGGCAGCCAGCAGAGAAACAACAAGCGCGCACATGCTCAGAGACCGCAGGATCCACCACTTGCGCTCTCCTTGCTTCACGTTCGTCTGCGCCATGTACACCGTCACCGGGTAGTACACCGTCAGGGGCCAGAAGGCGAGCGCCCCCAGCAGCCCCAGGATCGCGTTGAAGAAGGGCAGCATGAGAGAGATCAAAGTGGTCACTACGACGAACAGTGTGCGAAGAACAAGCTTGCACAGCGTGAACCGAATCGCTCGGCCTTGTGAGAATGGGAGCTCCAGTTCGTACACATGGTGGACGAATGCAGACTCCGGCCACTTCTGCGCCAGCCAACCTTCGTACTTGGCGTAGATTGGTTGCCCATACACCTGAAAAAAAAAAAAAGGTAAGCTTAATTTGTAGCTCATTGCGCTCTCAATTCTCTCTATGTATATGATTGAAAGAAACTTTGATGATGAATCGATCATGCCATCAACAAAGATGATGAATGGTTGAATATATACCTGGTAGGCTCCAATGAGATGAACTAGGACTGCCACATTAGCTATGTCGACGAGCCAGAACGGCTCATAGAACGCAGTTAGGATGTTCCCGGGAACGTCGTTTCCGAAAGCAGCATAGCCGATGCAGCCGAGTGACACATAGAAGATGGCTGTCACCCCAATTCCGTAAAAGGTTGCTCTCTTCATAGTTTGGTTCTCCGGAGGAGGTGCTTTCAGAGTATCCTGGCACGAGAGAAACAATTAATGGTCCACATAATTCTGCAACAATAATTTGTTGTCCAGTGTAAAAAAGCTAAAGCTACTTTGTTCAGATGTTTATTACCTGAATTTCTACCAAAAGCATAGCGAAAGTGTATGCAAATGCTATATTTCCGAGCCCCTGCAAGGAATGCCAGGCTTTCGTGGATGCAGAAATGCCATCGACACCGACCTTGACTCCTGTAATGCTCCCCCGAATTTCATGATGTGAAGCAAACTTTCCAATGGACAAGGACAATCCGATGAAAGAGTAAGCAAATGACATTATAGCGGCCACCACTGATATGAAAGTTATCTTCTCCAAGTTTGGAAACTGTGACAGAACAACTTCCACTATTCCAAATATGACCATGTAGATGGTTCCTGAGGAACTGCATTCTTCATCGAATCCGCCATAGTGGTAACAGTTTGTTCGCCCAACAGCCCTGTTTAATTGACAGATCATATTTGCTGAAATTTTCCCTCAAAGTGATATTGTCAATCTAACTGAACAAGAGTTTCAGCTGATTGCAAAAGTTAAATACAGATTTGCACTGATCTCATGCTTAATATGATCATAGTGAAGATGGCACATGATCTGATAAAAATATATTTTGTACATTGATGATAAGAATTTTTGGTACTATTTCTGAAAACTTCTGAATGATATTGAAACTAGGATTGATCAGCAAGTCTCTTTGAATCTAACTTAAATGTATAGAAAGAAATGAAGATGATGCTTTGCATTGGGCATATGGAATTTATTTTAAGACAAGTTACTCACATCATGCTTGTGGCAGCTGTGATTGTGTATCCGACCATGGTTCCCCATAGCATCACATACTGCGTGAGACCACAAATAAGCACGTCCCTCGGTCCTAAGATCAGAAGAGAGTTATACAATTAGTAACTACAGTTCAATGAAAACTAAAGAATTGGCAGTTTGCATGATGCTTAAAAATGTCTGCAGCATCCATGGTTACCGAGGAAAGATCGAACAACATCCATATATGTGTGGTTCCTTCTCCCATTCACAGGATCAGGACTTCTGCAGCAGTCAGTCAGCAGAATGGCAGTGTAATAAGTCACGTACGCGCAAACGAGGAGTGCCAAGGGGCCAACAACCCAACCCATTTGAGCTACACTCCATGGCAGTGCAAGTACTCCAGATCCTATGACAGCAGTAATGGCATGAGTCGTTGCAGTCCAAACTGTCCCTGCAATAAAGATTTGTCACAGTTTCATTAGTATCTGAATTTTTTTAGGACTATGATGGAACACAGTTATGACTGAAGAAGACAAAGATCAAATTTGCAATTTCCGAAGAACAATATGATCACTGAAACATAAATCCTAAGACCATTTCACTTCTTTCCTTGAATTACAGGTTCTGAAAATAAAACGTACTTTGGTATGTCAGGGAACTTGAGAAAGTTGAGTCCTACAAAAGTGAGTTATATTTCATTTCTTGAACTATCCATAATCTTGACTTTCGACAACTTTTTTAAATGCGCTAGCTTAATTGTACTTTAATTAGATGTATCAGAGAGCATCTACAAAATTTATTTATAATTCTACCACAAAAAATTATTTATAATGGTTCCTTGTTTAGGTCATCCACACTAATGATTTTCATCAGCAGCCACCAAATTCTGAGTAACTCAGCTATTGAGACTACAGCTGTTCAGGTTACATATAATGCATCCATGACCATAATTTATGAAGCATTAGAGACACATAAATTTATTTTCACAATAGTAAGTTCATTGAACTGTATAAATAAGTAGTAATAGAAGCAATAAAGATCATAAGATAGATTTTCTTGTTCAGTAATAGTACATAAAAGAAAGATCACTGATTAATTTCAGAAGAGTATACCGTATTCAATTTTCAATTCGCAAGTGTTGCTTATGTCCATAATAAGCTTTACATTTTGGTTCACAATATTTATAACTTGAAATTGGTGTAGTTTCTAAATTTGATGATTGAAGAATTAAAAACAAGGATAACTACAAATAAAGCTAAAAGGTAGCCATAAAATTGGACACCTTTAAGAGAGCACAATGGATGACAGAGTAGAGGATGATGGGTGTCAACCAATTAAGAATGACCACTATCCTCTTAAAGTTATCTCACAAAAATGGCTGGAGTCACCAACAATCCTAGATAAATATCATGTTCATTCCACTGAAGTACAAATCACCTGTGCTGATTCAGAAATATTCATAACGGTGGCAAAATGCATATGCATGATGGACCACCAGCAGATGGAATTACACACTCTACCAGTGTGTATCCCAAAACAATTTTAATCAAGTTATACTGAAATTAAGTGTTTTTTGAAAAATTACACCAAAAAGTGCTACAGGGTACCCACTAATTAGGACCAGTTAGATGCACACTTTATTTTCAATTCATAAATTTTACGGATCAACTGGAATTATCAGAAGGTCTGGATCACTAGCTATAGCTCCACATACATGGGGTGTACATAGTCCTAAATTTGTGGGTAGAACTGAGATAGTTGATGAATCGCACTCCCTCATGACATGTTTAATGGCAGTGCACAGCACAATAAGAATCCAATTACTCTAGCATCAGAAATTAAATTGCAGGGGTAAGACATATCCTGCCCATGGATAATTGTCAGTGGAGAGATCAATTGATTCATACATGGACTGATTGAGATTAGGTCGAGTCATATTTGGTTGTGAATTGTGAGAGATTTTGTGTTCCTTCATTTTCTATTTATCTATTTTTGTACTAAAGCCCATGAATTTTGCTTTGTAATTTTAAAAGAAAATAAGATTGTTAGTGGAGACCAACTCATAGTTCATAGACATGGTCTTAAAAGATGATGAACTATCATTTCTAAAAGAGTACTGATAGAAAAAAAAACATCCCAAAAAGCTGAAAGCTTTATATCTGTTATAATCATGTAAATTAAAGCCCCCTTAATCATATAATAGCATACGGAATGATCAACTTTTTGAAGATCTTTTTGAAATATTCCCCGGTAACATCTATTCATTACAAACCCAAATTAGTGAAGTTTTCTTTTTTTGTTACCATGATCATAAATCTATCATAAAAGGCAAAAAAAGAAACGATAAATCTGGGAAAACTCATCCAAGTGAGAAAAGAAAAAACAAAAACTTATTGCAAAGATAAAAAGAATTGTATCTTCCAAAACTTTGGTTCCATCATCAGATGGCTGAATCCCATGACCATATATTAATCTCTGACATGGCCATGAAGCTCAGACTGTAATATATATATATATATATATATATATATATATATATATATATATATATGCAAAAAGATGTATGCATAACAGATACATCTGTAGGACTGTAAAAATTAATGGCAGTACATGCCAGAACAGATGAAAAGGAGGAGTCCAAGCATGTAAGTATAAAGAAAACAAAGGTGTAGTCAGCTCCCCTAGGAGTCGTGCACTCATGGAAGCTTAAATATGGGTATGAAGACAATTATGTGCAAAGAATCAGAAAAGATGCAGATGCTAGAACTGAAGAATATATGTTAAGGAAGTACTGAAAAAATCTACAAGACCCAACATAGATCAGATCATCACTCATGCATGTAAGCACCAAATATTCTTGTTTATATAATATATATTATGTAATATGTATGTATTTACCAGTCCTTACGTGACCATCGTTTTCATCCGTATCATGCCTTGTTGGCGCTTCTTGCTCCAAAGCAAACTCAGTACTCATTTCTAGTACACAACGAAAGCTCTCTACTGTGCTCAATTAACTGTATCCGGTGGAAGGGGATGTGCAGTGGAGGAGGAGGTGAGAGCAAGAAACAATAGGAGAAGAAAGAGAGATAAAGATGGATATACTAGAGATCTCACACCCAGGTCACTTCAGTAGCTTAGCTGAAAGCTGGCAGGCAGAAGGCTCTAACTGTTGGCTTATGAAACGAAGAGAACGTTGCATCCGACCGGCTTTTGGAACGCATGCAGCTTTGAGTGACCTCCTCACTCTTCCTCCTGCTTCTGCTCCTCCATGGCATTGTCTTCTTAAAGACATCTGCGAACACGTGTGGCCAAGTCCCTGCGCCTCTGGATTTTGATGAGTATTTTAATGCGGCGCCGCAGCCAATGGGCCGGCGCGAGTAACCCCTCCCCTTCCCTTCCCTTCCCTTCCCTTACACACGCTTACGCCATGCGTCGCCCACGCGAGAGGTCACGCTTCTGAGAGAGATGTATATGTGATGATGGCAGTTGGCCTTATTATTATTATTATCATCATTTATTTTTCAGTTACCACCTAATCGGCATTGTCCCATATATTGTTCCTTTTAACAAAAGTATTTTTTTTACTAACTCGAACTTGAGATTTCAAAAAAAAAATTCACTAAAATTGTTTATCATACCACTTTAAGGATCTATTTGAAAATTTTGTAATTTATTTTGACATTTTAAAAAATTATAGTCAGATATTTTTTAAAAAAATATCTTACAATATATTTCTCAACATAAAAGTTTGTTGTAATTAAAAAAAGAAATTAGAAAAAAGAAGAGAACAAAAATTACGAAAATAAAACAGAGTAAATAATTATTTTACGGTACTCTTTTTTATCTAATAAATTACATTTTTATTTGATAAAACTTGATGTCAAACACATATTTATAAAATAATTTGTCAAAGAAAAAAATTATGATTAATAATTAAATACTTCAAAATTTTAAAGCATTCAAATAGACCTTAACTGATACATTATTTTTGTTACGTGCCAAGAAGGACAGCTTGCTGAAATATATTCATCTAATTATTTGTTTTTTCATATTATTTATTATATTAATATATAAATAATTTATATTTTCTGTTTAATTAATTAAATAGTAATAAATTTAAATTGATTGCTTTTACGTATTAAAAAATAATAATAAAAGAGAATTAGAATATGGGCTGGGGTTTTGACCCAATCCATAGGAAGTGAACAGACGAAACCTACATGATTATACATTATAATTATTATGTTTTTATTTTATAGTAATTCTTTTAATGATTTCTTTTTTCTGTTCTTTAAATATCTTTTCACAACGCACGAAAAGATTTTATTATGAAAGTACGTCTGGATATTCCTTTTTTTTTGTTTCATTTATTTGCCGATCTTTCATTCTTATGGAATTATTGAAATTCATTATTTGAGCTAATTTATATGTGTAGGTGAAATGTTAATGTGCATTATATTTTTTTAATATAATTTACGACTTGTACTATATCAGGGTATATCGCCCCAACCATCAACTTGTCCATTCTTTATTCGACGAACAGTCAAATTTGATGTACTTCATCTTACTGCACCTCCATTTTAATTTTTAAATATAATTTCTCTCTTTCTTTAATTCATTACAAATAAAGGTTCATATGTTTACTATGTCATTAAATTGTACATAATGATTAGAGATTATAAAGTAACCTACGGCGTATATAGTACGTACAATAATGTGCTGGTATTGGACATCAATTTGATTTTTTTTTTTAAATCTACTTTTAAGACTACAAATGAGAGATAAGGAACGGATTAGAATTGTAAAAAGATCTTTTCATCGTTATTTATGTCATATAAATCTTAATTAGATCTAACTTTAAAGATTAATGCACTACAGCTCATTTTTTGTTAACTAGTAGGTTTAATAATGGATAACAATTAATTAAGTTTATTGATGTCATTTAATTAGCATTGCATTTCACGGATTGAATACGAAAAATACTATATGAAGAAGTCAAATTAGTTGATTAATACAAGAAAATGAGTATTAAGTTAAGAATGTATTCTGCTGTGTGTATCTAAATAATATTTTATCATAATTCATAAATATGATAATTATTAAATTGCTAACTAAAACTATTGTATAAAAGAAATTTGTATAGCAAAAAGTTTATTCTCATCACATTAAATTTCCTTCGTGAAAAAAAATCAGAAAATCACAGCCCTCGAAGCTCTTAAAGTTGAGAAAAGAAAGATTTTTAAAAGCATTTGAAAAGGAAATAGTCAACAAGTATTCTTAGAAAAAAAAAAAGAAAAACATCACATGATGCTAGAAGAAAGTGCGAATACTGAGGTTAAAATTTTCAGCTATTTGATATCCATCTTAATTTGTATTAAAATTTGAGATCGAATAATTTTTTCATTACAAATTATAATAATTTTTTTATCAATCATAATTTGTGACGGACATTTAGTTCCGTCAGAATTTTTGATAATCTAAAATTCATCTCAATCAAGATCCTCGCAATCAAGTACATGCAAGTTCAAAAAAAGACCATTAACAAAGATCAACAACTCAGCTTTATTTTTTTGTTCATGAACTGTAGAATATGAATAATAATACTAATAAGGTGTGCATAATAATAATAATATATAGAGAGCTAGATCAGACACGTACCAGTCCTTGGGTGCTCATCTAATTCTTCTCCTTCCGTAGCTGTAAACGGCTCCTGCTCCAAAATAGCGAAGACTGATTCTGTCATCTTTTACACTAGTCAATAATTTCTAACTAATTCACATACAAAAAAATCTCCTGTGTGTAAGAGAGAGAGAGAGAGAGAGAGAGAGAGAGAGAGAATATATATATATATATATATATAGATATATCATTGATTTTTTTAGACATATGTACAATTAATCAGCATATTTTCTTCACACTTCTATTTTGTACATATATTATCACGTTTCATATTATTTCGAATTTTTTAGATTATTCATTTAGCATAAGGGTGGTGCCCCCTCCCACCCATGAGGAAAATTATCCTACTTTTTATTCATTAAATAACTAAACAAATAATTGAATAAATAAAAAATGAAATAAGATAGTAAGGAGGACATTATCATTAGTTTTAAACCGTTCTTCTTGTATCAAGGAAGAAAAAGATAAAAGAAATTGCAGATGCACATAGTTCCTTCCGTCCGTAGCCACTCATCCACATGGCACAAGTTAAGTAATTGTGTGGGATTATGTTGTTTAAATTAAATGGTTATTATACATTAATTCAACATTAATGAGATCTATTATATATACATATTATCCTTTTTGAGTTTTAATTCAACATTAATTGGCTGATGTGTAACTTTCCGAGTTGGATAAGTATTCTCCAGCTGGGGATAAATATCAGAGGGCTATGTTTGGACCCACGGGAATATAAGGGTAGTAAACTTCCCCTTCATTACTTGTATGAATGTTAATAATGTTCATTTTCCTTAAATTCTTATCCAAAATCCATATGCATTAAAACCTCAACTTGAAATTTAATTTTTTTTCTGCATCCACATGGTTGCCCTTTTTTATCCTTTTTTTTTAAATTTTTGCACCTTCGTTTCGAATTGAATTAGTGGCAACTCGTAACCTTCTTGATATTAGAGTTATATATATAAAGTCTGAGAGATTTTATTATAGTAGAAATCAAGTGCTGTTATAGTTCAATTAGCTGGTGGATTAAATTTGGAAATAAGAAAATTTCAAGATATGCTTTATACTTATTATATTGGAAAAAAAAATTAAACATTTATTGTCATGCCTGAAATCCACCATCGGGACGTCACAAGACATATCACAAATTCGAATTCGAATTCAAACTATAAAATTCAACCATTCAAATAAAATTAACGTAAAAAATATCGACATAACTTTTGCTAAAAATATGTCTACGTCAATTGCATATATAAAATGGGTGAAGTGCGGATTATATATCAAAATCTAATTAAAATACAATAAACGTAATGGATTAGATGCCCTAAATGAGAGTTTAGCAATACTACATCACAATCACGATAAAAATATAGGCACCAAGATTCTCAAAAGGAATAGCAAAAGTCTATCACTACAACAAAATGCTCGACACAACATTTGTGACACAACTAATTGTGTCTTTAAATCTTTTTAAGTGTTTATATTTAAAAATATTTTTTATTGTGTTGCCTTTCTTATAAAACTATAAAATTGCAACTTAAAATTGATAATACATTAAACTTAATTAGTATAGTTGTTTGTTAGTAAAAAAAGAATATATATTAGTTACTCCTAAAATTGGTTTGTTGTTGATAAATAGGTTAACAACTTTCTAACTAAAAAATCATAATTTCTATCTTAACCATCTTCCATTTTAATAGAGTCATCACAGAGCTATATCCCTACTCCCTCGAGACGGTGCAAATCTCAATCTATGATCATTCCAAAATGTTGACTAGGAGATCTACGAGCACTCCTAAGCAGAGACGCCATGAGCATCATTCAAGAGCTTGTGCCCACAAGCAAGCACCAACAAGTAAGGATTGTCATAGTGATGCCTCTACTCGTAGGTGTGCTCTCACGAGTGCACATTTGCTTGGGCCATCCTAGAGCAAAGCACCCATTTTCAATGCCCTAATTTTTTAGTTACTACTTTTATTGTTAAAATTATGTTTTTTTAATTCTTGCTAGAGTTGTTATACAAATATTGAATGAATAATGTTTTGCATCTTTGTTTCTTAAAATACAATATTCTATTATCGCAAGGAAGAAAAGAAAGAAAGTTGCTTATTCTCAATAATTGATTGGTCTAATCTCTCCAACAAAAGAGCAAGGTAATATTATCAATCTAAAATATTTGAGTAACTTATTTAGAATTATTCTTGAAATTATTAGAATGTCACTAAGAGTCATTCAAATTCATTTTCTTATTAGAATTATATTGTTCACTAAATTTTTATGTTTGTAACTTTTTTTATTATAATGCAGATTTTAAGAAGTTTGATCATAGGTATCGAAGATAAATGATCAATTTGACAAACTAAGTGATTAATTTAAGAAAATTTTACAATATTTATAATTATACATTAAAAGTTTTCTTACAAATTTATCATTATATGACATAGGATGAACATGCAAAAAGGATAGGCATTCACCAAGAATTGATGCCCAAAGATGGATTATCTTAATTTCTTTATACAATTAAGTTAAGATGTTACAAGTTCTTAAAGTGTGCAATGTAAATATATGTGAAATGGAGATTGCAACTTATTTTTATTTACATTAAGAATTTCTAATAATAATTTTATTTAATATGTGGTGTGTTGTGATTAAAATTTTCATATATTTTATTAAACTTTACATTTATGATAACAAAATGTTGACAAATTAATATCATTATCTTCATGAGGGTCCGTAACTTGTCAACAATTGTCAAATTACATATAATCGGTTCCTTCAAAATATACGAATGATAAAAAGAGAGATGTAAGTTAACTAGTTTTCTTAAATAATGATAGTGCCTAAGAGGATGACTCATTGTTGATGCAATTTACAAAATTCCAAAATTTTTGACACGAAGAATAAAAACACTTTTGAAAGCATAAGTGATTTAGATTGAGACGCTATAATTGTAATATCCCATATCTAATTATATATGTTTATGATTAATTGACATGTGTATGCATAATTTGATTTCTTATGCTAAATTCTATGGTATGTAAATGGATGGTAAACATTTAATTACTTGTAAAGGTTAAACACATAAAGGTAGTCAATTAATTATTTAACAAAAGAGCTAATGTCCAAGCCTTAAGGTAAAATTTAGTGGAGGACAACTGTAAAATTGTTTACTTATTGCAATTTTAATTCAAATGCTCAAATTAAGTGGAACACACATGAAAAACTTATTATTTTCAATGCATCTATCACCTCCATCACTTATATGAAGTAAAATGACCATTTTGGCCACTTTAACCTTATCTTTTACTACCCATGAAAGATAAAACCTACCAAGTTTGTATAAAACGGATTTTAGGACTACTTGTTGAGGAAAGAGAGTAACTTTGGAGCAAGCAAAAAGAAGGAAGATAAATTTGGAAGAGAAGCCCTATAACTTAGTGAGCAACCAAAAGAGCCTTGTAGGTAAGTAGTTATCAAACCTTCGATCCTTCCTTGCTATGTAATTGTTGATGTGTCAAACTATTGACCATATTTCTTTGAGATTACAAACTTTCCTATATGATATCTCATACTCCAAAAACACCTAAATATGTTTCTTGATGGTCTAGAGTAATCTATTGGTAGTGCCTAAATCTTCTTATGAGAGTTTTTGTAATTCAATACATCTTTTTCTCATGATTGGATTGTCAAGATCTTTGTAAGTTATATTTTTTTTATATAATATCTATGTTTGTCTTCAAATTCTAATACATGTTTAAACTCTATTATCTTGGCAATCTTCGTATCTCGATATTTTATCCTACTACCACCTTAGAAATGAAATAATTTTTGTTATGATTGGCCCTAGTCGCCCTAGTCGATTTATGGCTCTTTCATACGTGAATGAGTATCTTTTCAGACGTGAAAGGGATTTGTTAATGTTATGAGCTGAATACCGAGTTGTATTATTAATTTTCTTATTGTTATGTCCTTATCATTCCCTAGTTGTATATATTGATTCCTTGAATTATACTCTTGTAGTATTAGGATTTGACATCAACGAGTATTTTTGGCCTCATTGGGTGGTGTTCTAACTCGTTGATACCACATAAAGCATGCCATAATTTTTTTGTGTACCTTTAAACTCCTACAAGCATAAGATTTTTATATGCTCATATGTCTCCATATTGTATTTCTTGTTACTGGGCTATTTAGCTCATAATTTTCATTGAATTGCCTAGGTTGACAAAGACAAATATTTTCTTGAGCTAAGGTGGACCACTTGACTTTAGATTTGGATAAAGACAAGAATAACTTAAAGTTTGAGCCATTTTGGTAGTGATCATTTTGTATTATTGTACAAGTTTTGATGTGGCATGTAAGAAGATGAAACATTAAATTTTGTGATGCATGAAATCAAGAATCTTGATGTATAATATAATATCAAGTTTTTGAGATGTTTACTTTGAGAATTGTAATCTTTCTAACTTGGATCTTGGGAATGAACATGTTTATCTATATTTTTATTTGGGTGTGACAAAGTTGGTATCATAGCCAGGTTAGATGATTACTAGATTTTGAATATTACAAAATATTTATTTGAGGTTTAGGTATACAAGATATCAAATTATGTCATTTGATGTTTTAGGAAATGAAGATGGAGTAGGCATATGCTCGTACATCCCCAACAAAGAAAAATATTAGTGGGATCTTTAATGTCTTAGAGACAATACCCAACTTGATGCAAAAACAACAAGAAGAGAAGACAAATAACAAGGATCCACAATCTTCTAGTTGCAATGAATCTAAGAAATTGAACTTTGAAAATTTTAAAAGACTAAAGTCTCCTTCATTTGGAGGAGAACCAGATCCATTAGAAGATGAGAAATGGGTCATGAAATTAGAGAAGTTGTTTAATGTTATTGATTGTTGTGACAGTAAAAAGGTATAATTTGCTACTTTTATGTTGATAGGAGAAGCAAATCATTGGTGAAAATACAAAAGAAAACTTTTGAAACAAGAAATGTAGATGTTATATGGAAAAGATTTTTGGAAGCCTTTTATGAAAAATATTTTCCGGATAGTGTCAAAGATAAAAAAGAGACATAATTTTTGAAAGTACAACAAGGAAATCTTACAGTAACTCAATATGAAGCAAAGTTCACATAATTGAGTAGATTTGCATCACACATAGTTGTCAATGAAGAAAAGAAAGCAAAAAAGTTTGAGAGAGGATTAAGGCTAGGAATCAAAAAATAGATTGTTAGCCTTGAAACCAATATTATATGCTGATGTGGTTGATAGAGCACTAATTGTGGAAAAAGATCTTGACGAAGCACAAAGGATGAATTATCGCAAACATAAAAGAGGACTAGTAGTAATAAATGTTTTGAAAACGAAATCAATAGAGAAAATAAACGGTTCAAGCCGACTATTGGAGGCAAAGTGGAGCTAAAAAATGATGATACTTGATTTTCAAATCCATTATGATCCT
This sequence comes from Pontederia paniculata, assembly GCA_001647135.1. Classification (NCBI taxonomy): domain Eukaryota; kingdom Viridiplantae; phylum Streptophyta; class Magnoliopsida; order Commelinales; family Pontederiaceae; genus Pontederia; species Pontederia paniculata. The sequence continues at coordinate 15,947 of LTAE01006847.1, forward strand.
GGAAAAGCTAATGTAGTAGCATATGCATTAAGTAGGAAATCAACTTATATGACTCACTTGCTAATACAAAATTGAAAGTTGTTGGAAGAATGTGGAGATTTAAACATCCAAATTAAACAAATAAACCAACATGAACTGCTTGCAACCATGAAGATTCAATCTACTTTTTTAGAGAGAATTAAAGAAGAGTAACAACATGATGCCAGAGTTCCATCTATTATTGCAAAAATAAAAAGTGGATCGAAGACGAATTTCCAATTAGATGAGAATGGTATACTAAGATTCAGAGAAAATATATTATATTCCAAGAAATCTTGAGCTGAAAGGAAAATTTTAGATGAGGCTCATAAGTTGAAATATATCATTCATCCCAGTAGCAACAAGATGTATAAAGATTTGAGAAGTACTTAGTGGTGGCGTAATATGAAAAGAGAAATAGCTCGATATGTCTCTAAATGTCTTGAATGCCAACAATTAAATATAGAACACCAAAAATCTTCGGAGTTTACTACAACCTTTATCTATTCCCGAGTGGAAATGAGAACATATCAATATGGATTTTATTTTGGGTTTGCCAAGAACTTCTAACAATCATGAGGCAATATGGATTATTGTTGACAGATTGACTAAATCTGCCCATTTCTTACCAATAAAGATGCCTTACTCTTTAGAGAAATTAGCTAAAGTATATATCAAGGAGATAATAAGGTCATATGGTGTTCTAGTAAGTTTTATCTCTAACAGAAATTCAAGATTCATTTTTATATTTTGGGGTGTTTTATGAGATGCAATGGATACAAGAATCAAATTTAGTATCACATTTCACTCACAAATAGATGGTCAATTAGAAAGAACTATCCAGACATTAGAAGATATGTTAAGAGCTTGTGTAATAGATATGAAAGGTAATTGGGATGACCATCTTCCTTTAATTGAATTTGCTTATAATAATAATTATCATTCTAGTATTTAGATGGCACCATATGAAGCTTTATATGGAAGAAAATGTCAATCTCCAATATGTTGGAAAGAAATAGGAGAAAGAAAGTTGTTAAATATTACGAGACCCAATATTGTGCAGGAGATAGCAGAAAAGATTCAATTAATAAAAGAGAGATTCAAAGTTGTCCAAAGTCGTTAGAAAAGTTATGCACACAATCGAAGAAGAGATTTATAATTTGAGGTTGTAGACTTTGTGTTTCTTAAAGTATCTCCTTCAAAAGGCATTGTAAGATTTCGAAAGAAAGAAAAGTCATGTTCCAGATTTATTGGTCTTTTTAAAATTCTTGAAAAAAGTTGGCAAAGTGGCATATCTTACCTTTGAATTATCTCATGTTCATAATGCCTTTCATGTGTCGACCTTGAGAAAACATCAGCATGATCATTCTCAAGTTATCAACTATCAACTAATAGATATTAGTAAAGATTTGTCATATGTGGAGGAACCAATCCAAATCATAGACATAAGTGAAAAGACTTTGAGAAATCGAGTGTTACCATTTGTTAAAGTGGTATGGAGGAATAATTCAAACCAAAAAAACAACTTGGGAATCAGAGATGGAAATGAAGAAAAAATACCCTCACCTATTTAACAGGTGAGGTAAGTCAATTTGGTTTTTTTAGAGGGGGAGAGACTGTAACACCCCATATCTAATTATATATATTTATGATTAATTGACATGTGTATGCATAATTTGATTTCTTATGCTAAATTCTATGGTATGTAAATGGATGATAAACATTTAATTACTTGTGAAGGTTAAACACATAAGGTAATTAATTAATTATTTGACAAAAGAGCTAATATCCAAAAATTACTTAGGCCCTAAGGTAAAATTTAGTGGAGGACAACTATTTGGCAACTGTAAAATTATTTAACTTGTTGCAATCTTAATCCAAAAGCTCAAATCAAGTGGAAACACATGTAAAACTTATCATTTTATATGCATCTATCACCTCCATCACTTATATGAAGTAAAATGAACATTTTGGCCACTCTAACCTTATTTTTTACTACCCATGAAAGGTAAAACCGACCTAAATTTGTATAAAAAGAATTATAAGACTACTTGTTAAGGAAAAAGAGTAACTTTTGGAGCAAGCAAAAAGAAGGAAGATAAATTTGGAAGAGAAGCCCTATAACTTAGTGATGAATCAAAGAGTCTTGTAGATAAGTAGTTATCAAACCTTCGATCCTTTCTTGCTATGTCAATGTTGATGTGTCAAACTATTGATCATGTTTCTTTGATATTACAAGCTTTCCTATATGATATCTCGTACTGCAAAACATCTAAATATTTTCCTTGATGGTCTACCATGTCTAGAGTAATCTATTGGTAGTGCCTAAGTCTTCTTATGAGAGATTTTGTAATTTGATACATCTTTTTCTCATGATTGGATTGTCAAAATCTTTGTAAGTTATGTTTTTCTATATTTGTCTTCATATTATAATGCATGTTTAAACTATTATCTTGACAAATTTTGTATCTCGGTATTTTATGCTACTACCACCTCAGAAATGACATGGTTTTTGTTATGATGGGCCCGAGTGGCCCTAGCCGGTTTATGGCTCTTTCGGACGTGAATGTGTATATTTCTAGACGTGGAAGGGATTTGTTAATGTTATGAGCTGAATACCGAGTTGCATTATATTTTCTTATTGTTATGTTCTTATCATTCCCTAGTTGGATATATTGATTCCTTGGATTATACTCTTGTAGCATTAGGATTTTACATCAGCGAGTGTTTTTGGCCTCACTGGGTGGTGTTCTAACTCGTTGATACCACATAAAACATGTCATAATTATTTTTGTATACCTTTAAACTCCTACAAGCATAAGATTTTTATATGCTCATATGTCTCCATATTGTATTTCTTGTTTACTGGGCTATTTAGCTCATAATTTTCATTGAACCGTCCAGATTGACAAAGACAAATACTTTCTTGAGCTAAGGCGGACTACTTACCTTTGGGTTTGGATAAAGAAAGGCAAGAATTAACTTAAAGTTTGAGCCATTTTGATAGTGATCATTTTGTATTATTGTACAATTTTTGATGCGGCATGTAAGAAGATGAAACATTAAAATTTGGGATCTATGAAATCAAGGATCTTGATGTATAATATAATATCAAGTTTTTGAGATATTTACTTTGAAAATTGTAATATTTCTAACTTAGATCCTGGGAATGAGCATGTTTATCTATATTTTTATTTGGGTGTGACAATAACTAATGTAAAAAGAAATGTCCTTAGCTTGACGACATTGATGTAAATTGTGTCCTTACATTGGGGATGCATGTGAGTGATGCATAATTGCGTCCGTAACTTAAAAACACTAAATAAAAGACGAAATGATAGTGTTTTGATATTAGAGACACATGTTGGCGATGCAAATCTTAATGTCTTTAATTTCATTTGGCACATCAAGATTATGGACACTTTTAAAAATCTAGGTAACTTGGTTAGGGACATAATCCATAACAGTAAAAATTGCATCCTTAACAACCAACTTTCTTGTAGTGTATGTAAATGTCTAAAAATGGAAAAGAGCATATCGCACTCTCCGATCTCTCACACATATCTTAATTTACTTTTTCCTTTTTTATTTCCTTGAGCATGCAAAACAAGCATCAATCTCCAAGGAGTACCTCCTCCTCATATCTACAAAAATAAATACAAATAAAGGGGTGAGCATAAAGAGCTCAGTGAGGAATAACATTTCAAGAAAATCAAAAAATAAATCCAAACAAAAATCCCATCTCGAAATTCAAATATTAGTATCATACATAACTTATTTTTATATGAAAATACTTGCAATTCAATATACAAAGTGAAATATGACATGCATTGTTTTACATGTCATGACAATCCCTCATTTTTCGTGAATACATCATCATCATCATCATACATGAGGATCACCTCGCCCACGCAAGGCGTCGCTCGTTACTACGGAGGCCTCACTCCTCCTCGTGAGGGACACCTCACTCACGCGAGCCATCGCTCATCATTGTGAGGGACTCACTCCTCCACAAGAGGAACACCTCACCCATGCAAGTCATCACTCGACACTATGAGGGCCTCTCGTTATCATGAGTCATCTCATCTGCCATGTAAGGGTCACCTCACCCACGCGAGTCGTAACTCGACACTATGTGGGCCTCACACTACTATGATCATCTCATCTGCTATGTAAGGATCACCTCACCCACGCGAGTCGTAACTCGACACTATGAGGGCCTCACACTACTATGATCATCTCATCTGCTATGTAAGGATCACCTCACCCACGCGAGTCGTAACTCGACACTATGAGGGCCTCACACTACTATGATCATCTCATCTGCTATGTAAGGATCACCTCACCCACGTGAGTCGTAACTCGACACTGTGAGGGTCTCACACTATCATGGACCATCATATCTATCAATAAGGATCATCACCTATCTCCAACACGAGTCACCATGCATGCTCTAATGCACATGCATGATGTATCATGATATTATTATGAGAATAATTCATATTTATGTTATCCAAAAAAATCATATTTACATATATCAATTTTTATGTAGGGTTCAGTTAAAATCACATGATAATGCATCCGAAAAATCTGTATCAATGAAATTATATCATAATATCTGAATCCATGGAAATCACATAACAAAAAATCTATATCAAAACATTGAAAAATCGATCACATATCATAAAAAGTAGCTCAAACGACAATCACATAATTAATCACATGAGGTAAAGAAATGATCTAATTGGACCACTAACAATGTGGTTATATAAAAAGATCATGAAATTCATTCTTCTCAATTACACTTGGCCTCGTTGGGTCTCTTGCATCCGAGCGAATCTACGATCCAAGAACCTATTCAAACACGATAAAGATTCCATTTAGTATCTTCTATTATATGCTTATACAATTAAGCTAGACATTTTCGAATTGGTCTCATGATTAGGTAAGTCATAAACTAATATTCTTATATTTCAATTTTTTTTGGATTACTTAATTTATTTAATTTAATAATCTAAATCTTATCTTTTATTCACCTTTAATGTCATGATTTATCTATATACATATACATATATAATCTCAAGTACCAATTGTATTATTAGATACAACGGATTTAATACATATACCCCAATGCAATCATAATTATATGTAAGCATTTATAATATGCTACAATTAGAACAACTAATATTTAGAAGTTAACATTCAAAGGAATATACATATCGATCTAGCATTAATTTAGATTAACATAATTAGATATACATAACCATGTTAATTCACATGTGATGTCTGTATTTTACTCAATCATCATCCTCTCGAATTAGAATATGGTTACACCCATATTTAACATTTAATTACTAGATATTTAATGATTTTAACACTAATACATCAAGTACTGAATCCATTACACCCTTAACAGGGATCTTATCTATGCATTTACTTTAATTAACGATACAATATTGAAATGTTGCTCATCGGAAATAGGGAAGACATGTCATTCAGTCGTCGTCGTCTCTCCCAGCTCAGATGATGATGCAGTAATTTTCGTGAATAGTCCCTTAACTTTGCTCAGATCCTACTTTGGTCCCCAAATTTTAGTTTATAACAAGTTGACCCCTTAACTTCACAACTTGTTTAACGGATGTCCCTTTCACTTGAGATAGTAGATTTTCTAGTTTTCCCTCCATGTGGTTAAGTCACTAACCAAAAAAATAAAATATTGACGTGGAATTTTATGTATTTTTTTGGAATAGTCCCATAACTTCATTTAGTTCTCATTTTGGTCCCCTAACTTCAAACTGTAACCAAATGGCCCCCTAACTTTAGTTTTTAATTGAATGATCCCTCAATTTTATAATTTATTCATCAAAGGTCCCTTTTATCTAAAAATATCAGTTTTTCAATTTTCTTTCCACGTGAAAATGTAAAAAATTAATATTTTTTGTGTCTATATTATTACATGTATTTGTGAGAACAATGTAGACACAAGGAATATTATTAGTTTTCATCTCCTAAAAGAGTAAATTAATTTTTACAAATTTCAATAGAAAAAATGAAGATAAACCATCATCAAATTTCAACAGCACCTGCATCTTCCTCCCAACATGATCAATATCCATTAACTTTGATGACCATTGACCTCCCTTCTTATGGTGAAATTTGTAAAAAATAATTTACTTTTGTAAGAGATAAAAACTAACATTATTTTTTATGTCCATGTTAGTGGCAACAAATAGTAATTCCGATCCTTAGATAAAAAGGATCGATAGGAATGGATTGTAAAGATAGGAATGGATTGTAAAGTTGAGGGACCATTTAGGGAATGGACTATTCACAAAAAATACTCTATTTATTTATTTTCTTCTTTTTTTTTTTGTTAATTTGTAACTAAATGGTCCCTCAACTTTACAATCCATTCTCTGATGGTCCTTTTTATCAAGTATCATAATTACTATTTGTTACCACTAATGTGGACGTAAAAAATATTGTTATTTTTTATCTACTAAAAAATAATTTATTTTTTACAAATTTCACCAAAATAAGGGAGGTCAACCGTCATCAAAGTTAAGGGACTTTGATCATGTTGGGATCATATGTGGGAGGAAGATTGCACGTGCCAGTGAAATTTGATGGAGGTTGATCTTCATTTTTCTAGCGAAATTTGTAAAAATCAATCTACTTTTGTAGGAGATGAAAACTAATAATATTTCTTGTATCTACATTGTTCTCACAAATACATAAAATAATATAGACACAAAGAATATTAATTTTCACATTTTCAAGTGGACAAAAAATTGACAAACCGATACTTTTAGATAAAAGGGACCTTTGATGGATAGATTGTAAAGTTGAGGACCATTCAGTAACAAATTAAATTTTTAGGAACCATTTGATTACAATTTAAAGTTAGAGAATCAAAATGTGAATTGAGTAAAGTTATGGGACTATTCTAAAAAAATAATTAAATTCAACGTCAACATTTTTATTCTTTTTACTTATGTGGCTTTAACACATGGAGGAAAAATCGAAAACCTATTATCTTAGGTGAAAGGGACATTCATTGAATAAGATGTGAAGTTAAGGGACCAGTTTGTTATAAACTAATGTTTGGGTACCAAAGTTAGTTTCGAGCAAAGTTAAGGGGCTATTAACGAAAATTAACTCACAATGACGCAAGAGAGATCCATCGCTGTGACACCCATCGGATGTTAGGATAATCAAGAAAGAGGTTTTTGTGATTATATACAATAAAGCTCACTGAGAAAAATGAGAAATGGAAGACTAGTTCACGGTTGTCTCTTCCGGCTCCGGTAGTGCTCTCACGAACATGAAGATATCGAGCTGCCATTAGGGGTGATAGTGGGTCGGGTTTGAGATAAAAGTTGTCCCGACCCAAACATAATAATATCGGGTCAGGTTGGGTCGGGTTAAGACAAAAAAATTGAAACTCAACCCAACCCAACCCAAAATATTTTGGGTTGGGTCGAATTGGATCATTGGGTTGAACCATTAAATTTTTAACTTCATTTTTTTCATATATTTTATAAATAAAAATATTTTAAAATATAATAAATAAAATATTAATAAAAATAAATGAAATTAGTGATAAAAATTTCAAATTATTAAAATATAAGTAATTTTAATATTAAGTAATAGGTTTTATTATATTAATATTATAATTTTGGGTCATTTGGGTCAAGTTTTGGATTATCGGGTAATTAAACATTCAACTCGTTATCCGATCCAAAACTATTCGGGTCGGGTCGGGTTTGACACAATTAGATAACTTAAAGATGTTACCAACTAAACTTCAGTAACTTTGTATCAGCATCAAGCGTCGATAACGTAAAGACGTTATTCAATGTCGCTTTCAAGCGTCTTTACCATAAGGTCATTATTCAATGCGTCATTAGATAAGATGCTATTATTTTATAGATAAAAATAATCTCAAATATAAGAACACTTTGTTAATGTATTATTTATATTGTAGTTATTATTAAACACATAATTTAAACATTCCAAATTACATGCTATACAAGTTTTGCAATCACATACATTTTGCAAAATTAAATGAAAATTTTCCAAATTAAAAGAATATCAATTGGAGTAACAATAAAACCTATTGTATCAGTTTAAAATATATTTATTTGTCACTGATCATCAAATATTCATAAAGAAACATTATAAAAGATTGTCTACATAAAATGACTAATTTAAAATCCTTGCAACGACACTTGAGTTTGCATTTTGACAATTGAATTCCTTC
>LTAE01006848.1:0-24219 GCA_001647135.1 Pontederia paniculata
TACCTTAAACTTACAAACCTTCAATATTTTGTATATAACTTTTCATATAGATATTGAAATGAGACAATCTTAGATGTCAAGAAAGCTAACAGAGTTATCTACAATTTATGTATTCATGTCTCAATCTAGATCTAAAGAGAACATAGACAAATATTAAGTTGAAACTTCAGTGCATATAATTTGACCTTGAAACTTTCACACACTTGCCCCATTCTAATGTGTGCATATATATTTTCCAAAGTTTTCATAAGGTTTTCATCATCAAAAGAATATAAGTATGACACAAGTCATGAAGTCATATTTTCAACAGTCTAGGCATAATTTTTTTTACATGAGGTGTATGTCATGCCACAACTTTACGCACTCCTTGTATAATTTGTTGTTCTCATAGGCTAACCCACGAAACTCATCTAGTTCATTTAACTTCAGTAGACGTTCTTTGCCAGCTAAGTCTTGATCAAAGTTTAGGAATCGGGTAGCCTAATGAGCCTTGTGTTCAATTTCTACAGGGAGGTGGTAGCCTAATAAGCCTTGTATTCAATTTCTACAGGGAGGTGGCATGCCTTTCCAAATACTAGTCTGTAAGGGGACATACTTATGGGTGTTTCAAAGGCAATCCTATATGCGCACAATGCATCATCAAGTTTCATGGACCAATCTTTCCAGAATTCTTTTCAATTTCTATTAGATAGTTCAACTTGGCCACATGTTTGGGCATTGTAGGGAGTGCTCCGTCTATGTGTGATGTCGAATTTTGATAATAAATTAGAGAAAATTTCTTCTAAAATGGGTGTCATTATCACTTATTATAATTTTAGGTGTGCCAAATCCGGTGAATATGTTCTTTCTCAAGAATTTGACTACCACTTTGGCATTGTTTGTGGGAGAAGGTATGGCTTCCACCCACTTGGACACATAATCCACAGCCACTAGGATGTACTCATTATTGAGGGATTTGGAAAAGGGTCACATGAAGTCTATCCCTCAAACATCAAAGATATTACAGAAAATCGTATTGTTCAAAGGTAATTGATCCATGCAAGACATGTTACATGACCTTTGACATCTATCACATGTCTTGTAGTATGCTTGGTGTCTTTAAAAATGGTGGGCCAGTAGAATCCACATTTTAGGACCTTTGTAGCAGTCTTATTTGGACTATGGTGCCCTCCAACTTCCAGTTCATGGCAATGCTTCCGGATGTCCTCAAGTTCCTCCCTTGGGATGCACCTCCTAACCACCTGATCTGCACAAATTTTAAACAGGTATGGATCTTCCCATAGTTAGTGCTTAACATCAGAGAATATTTCTTTCTATGGTGATCAGTCCAACCCTTGGGTACTCAACCTCCAACAAGATAGTTAGCATAACCTGCAAACCAATGGTTTTGATTTTTTACCAATTTGACACTTTCCAGAGAGAACATCTTCTCATCAGGGAATTCTTACAAGATATTATCTTCTTCCCCATGGGTTGATTCAAGTCTTAAGAGATGATCAGCAATCAGGTTCTCAGTCCCCCTTTTTTATCTTTGATTATTAAATCAAACTACTACAACAGAATGATCCATCTAATGAGCCTAGATTTGGCATCCTTCTTGGTCTAGTGGCAAATAGTTGTGTGATCAGTATATACTATGACTTTGGATCATATCAGATAGGAGCGAAACTTATCGAACGCATAGATCATTGCTAGAAACCCCTTCTCTGTTGTGGCATAACTAAGCTAGGTTGGAGTCACATAGTAGATGATGTGGAATATCTTCTCCTTCCTTTTCCCAAGTACATCTCCAATGGAGTCATCACTAGCGACACACATGAGCTCAAATGGTTGAGTTCAGTCAGGTGCAACAACAATGGGAGTAGATACTAACTTTTGCTTTAGCTTGAGGAAAGCTTCCAGACAATCAAAATCAAATTTAAACTTTACATATTTAGAGAGAAGAGTGGCGAGGGGCTTAGCTAGCTTAGAGAAGTCCTTGATGAACCTTCTTTAGGCACTACAAGAAAATTCATAATTTGCGACGGCATCTCCTCGCAAAAACGCCCATTGCAATTTTTTTGTGACGCAAGTGCCACCATATATGACACTTTATGGTGACATTTTTGTTGCAAAAAATTTGCGACGAGCAATTTTGCGACAGACATGCGATGAAGGAGTTGTTGAAAATTGTGAATTTTCTCATAGTGAGAAACCAACATGCCACAAGAAGCTTCTTATCCCCTTAATAGTAGTTGAAGGCGGCAAATTTGCAATCACATCAATTTAAGCTTTGTCCACCTCTATTCCTTTCTCAGAAATTTTATGAACAAGGACAATCCTTTCACTGACCATGAAGTGCACTTCTCCTAGTTGAGTGTCAAATTTGTTTCCTCACACCTCTAAAGAACTAATGATAGATTTTCCAAGCAGTCTTCAAAGAGCTTCCACAAAGGGTGTAATCATTCATAAAAATTTCCAAAATTTTCTCATTCATGTCTGCAAAGATCGATATCATGTAACATAAAAGGTTGATAAGGCATTGCATAATCCAAATGGCATTCTTTTTTATGCAAATGTCCCATAGGACAAGTGAATGTCGTCTTCTTATGGTCTTCAAGGGCTACTGCAATTTGATTGTAGCTAGAATATCAATCCAGGAAGTAGTAGAAGCTATAACCTGAAACATGTTCCAACATTTGATCAATGAATGGGAGAGAAAAGTGATCCTTCTGTTTCTCGTCATTTAGCTTCATATAATCTATGCAGACTCTCCATCCAATAGTTGTTCGGGTAGGCACAAGCTCATTGTTTTGATTGTTGACCACATTGATCCCTCCTTTCTTATGGACTACTTGGACAAGGCTGATCCACTAGCTGTCAGAGATGGGGTATATGATACTCGTATCCAAGAGCTTGATGACCTCCTTTTTTACTATCTTTTTTAGAGTTGGATTGAGTCTTCTATGACATTGGGTTGTAGGTTTGTACTCTTCCTCCATCAGTCTTATGCATGTAGATGGATGGGAAAATCCCTTCTTATTCTTCCTCAATATGTAGAGCAATTTATCCTCCATGTCTTCGATCAATGATGACGAGATAATCACTAGATAGTCAGTCATCTTCTTCCAAAAAGGCATATTTGAGATGAGGGGGAATTCCTTTAGTTCAGATTTTGATGATTTGTCCTCTATCTTCTCTTCTTCCTCAACTTCTTACTGACCATCAGTGTCTAGCTTCTCTTCATGACCTATATAAGGATTGTCAATAAAATCAAAAACTACGTCATCTAGATCATCAGAATGCTCTTCCTCCAACATGTTGATGTTGTAACAAGGTCATAGATCAGGTGGGCACTTCAGGGAATTTGAGATGTTGAAGCAGAGATCTTCATTGTCAACTTTGTATGCCAGTCTCTCTTGGCTCAATCAATGTATTTCCTGTTACTAGCAAGGGTCTTCCCAAAATAGTGGGAGCTTCATCCTCAAAAGTCATATCTATTGCTATAAAATCTGCTGAAAACACAAACTTGTCAACTTTAACTAAAGCATCTTCTAATACACCTCTGGGTAGTTTGACAAATTGGACTATCAGGTGTAACATCACTCTAATTTCTTTGAGTTCCTCATAGCTTATTTTTTTTAAAGATAGAATAAGGCATGAGGTTTATACTAGCCCCTAGATCACACAGGGACTTTGAACAATGAAAATCCCCTATAGTGTACAGAATAGTAAAGCTTCCAAGGTCCTTGACTTTCTAGGGTAAATCTCCCTTGCAAACAGAATAGCAGGTGAATGTCATCTTGATGATGACAGTCTCTTCAATCTTCCTTCTTTTGGAGAGTATGTCCTTCATGAATTTTACATATGAAGGCATGTGTTGCAGAGCTTCATAGAAAAAATGTTCACATGTAGTTTCTTGAATACTTTCAAGAACTTTGAAAATTGCTTGTCAAGTTGTTCTTGCCTATACTTGTGATGGTAAGGTAATTCCTACAATTTGACTTGAACTTCAAGTATTTGAGCCTTTTATTCCTTTTGGTTCTCCTTTATGCATTCAGGCTCTTTGTCTTCCTTTTGCAGGGCTTCAGGCTATGATGAATTGTTGGAAACCTTTGGGGTTAGATCCTCAAGTTGCTTGCCACTTCTCAAGGTGATTGTTTTGGCATCCTCCTTAGGGTTCTTCTCAGTGTTGCTAGGAAGGGTGCTTGACTATCTACCAACTATAATGTTTGCAAGTTGACCAACTTGGTTCTCAAGATTCCTTATAGATGCTTCTTGGTTGGAAAATCTGGTATGCACTGTGCTTATGAACTTGGCCATGATATCCTTCACATTTTCTCTAGATTTATCCTCATTTCTTTGTTGAAATCCTGGAGGTCGTCCTTTGTTCTGAATCCAAGAATAATTGGGTTGATTGCAAAGGCCAAATTCATAGTTCCCTTGTTGATTATTCCTGAAAAGATCGTTCATCACATAATTTGCATTTTCAGGTGGTGAGGGGATAGAATTTGTTCCAATGGGACATTCATGATTTGGTGTCCCTCATGAAAGAAATCACAACTTATATGAAGTATTAATTGGAGCAGCATCATTTCTGATGAGTTTCATTTTTTTATGAGTGCCTCTAGTTGTGCTGAAATATGGGCCGAATTGTCCACTTGATAGACTCCTGCTCTTCTTGGCATGCACCTCTCATTTTTTTTCAGTTGTTAAGGGCAAGATTCTCAATTATCTTGTAGGTGTCTTCAGGAGATCTATCTTTCATACAACTTCGAGGATGTATCTATCTTATCTTTAACTTCAGGAGTTGCACCATTGTGAAAATACTGAATTTGTTCATGCAACAAAATGTTTTTGTGTGGCACTTTAGGGACCAATTCCTTAAAACTCTACCATGCTTCATGCATTGTATCATTATCCTTTTGTAGGAAGGACTTCACATCTGAGAAAAGCATGGCTGCCTTTTGGGGAGGACAATACTTGTTGAAGAATTTATGCTTAAGCTCTTCCCATGTGGTAATGGTGCTAGCAGGAAGAGTTGTCAACCAGTAGCAACTTTTCCCTTCAATGAGAGGAAATAATATGAGTCTCACATCATCATCAATAACATTAAATTTGAATGTTGAACACAATTGCAAAAACTTGCGGACATGACTAAATGGATCTTCATCCTGGTTACCACAGAATTGGTTGCATTATCTGGAGAGTACCATGCTGAATCTGAAATTGATTTGCATTAACAGTTGGTAGGGTAATATTCCAGGGATTTCATTCACTTGACCAAGGGTGTAGTCTCTCATAGTCCTATAAGATAGCAATGGCAGAGCATTTGGATCAGGATTGTTTTGATTTGCCGCCACGATTGGTTTCTTTGAGTTCTTTTTCAATTGTCGAGCAGCTTTCTCTGTTTCAGGATCGAATTCCAATTGATCTTTTCACTTCTAGTATTATGGACCTTTGATGTTGGCAATTCATTTGCTCAATGAATCCAGATTGCGAATTTATCTTCTCTGAACCTATGCAATCACAAGGAAATAAATAGCAAAACAGCAGAATAACTCAAATCAACTTTAGAAAGTAAATAAGTAATTACAAATAGTCCCCGGCAATGATGCCAAAAAAGTTGGTGCGTACAATGCAGCAGTACAAAAGAAGCCAACAAGTATATTGACCGCACAAGTAATACAAAAGATGAGAGGATCGTTCCCACGAGCACTGTTGTGATTATCTTTATCTAGATCTAAAGTGATACAGATAAGTTCTGTTGAGATCAAATTCAATTTCAATGCAGAATATAAAATTTGGAAAGGTAAGATGATGAGATAAGATGGGTTGAGAAATATATTAAGATAAGATCAAGTTGAGAAGATTAAGATTTTTTGTCCACTACTAATTCAGATTGGATTAGATTAAAGTACATATTATTTTGTCGTGCCTCGTGGCACGGCAGCACCCGTACTATTGAAATGGTTCGTCAGTAGAGATGTTCCCACTGGTGCCTCTAATGATGGACTAGGTTTGCTAAAATTGTGATTCCCACAACAGGCGCAATCATATATCTCAAAGATAGATTTGTGGGGATATTCAAATTAATCCACCGAGGTCAAATATTAATCTAAGACACATAAAATTTTGGAAAAAAAAACATGTACAATCCACCATCAGGTCACACAAACTAGAATCTCAAACGAGTAATCCAGATTGAGACATGCAATGCTATGACTCAAATTCATAAATCAATTTCTTCATATGCTCAAATCAATGAATTCCTATTTCACTAAGCATGCAATAAGAGAAATTCATGATCATCACAAAGAAGGAAAAACATTAAGAACAACATGTATACTCTAAAAGAAATAATTCGTAAAAATTCCGACCTAAAATAGGATTCACAAATTCCCTAATGCAACTTAGATAAATTATTCATGGCTAAACAACATAAATAGTTCATACCAAAAAGAAAAGATACTAGAGTCTATTGTAGAATTGTAGAACAGTCTTCCCATGAATGAGTCTCTTCTTCTTGGTAGAGCTCCAGTAGCGCTTGACATCAGGAGAGAAAATCATAATTTTTTTTCTCAATGGAGCCTCTCCCTTGAAGGAGGCAATGAGGCCTTTTTTATAAAGGAGGAGAGATGTCAGGAAGTTTAGAATTAGATTTCATCTCCAACTCTTCAAAATGATAGAGTTTGGTCAAAAATCTTCAAATTAAGGGGGTTACATCAAAGTTTGGATAAGGTGGACAACAAAATCGGGATAATTTAAAATTTCCAAAATTCGGGTGTCACGATAGTGACAGAGGATTTCACGGCCGTGACCAAGCATGATCAGCATATGGAGATAATTGTCGCGTCCCATGAATTGGATTTCATGATCGTGATCGTAACTGTGTAATTTTTTTCTGAATTCTTCACGGCTCGTGAACTGAATTTCACGGTCGTGAATCTTCAAATTGATTTCCCTTCACGATCGTGATGTTGCCCGTGAATCATGCCTTCACGATCGTGATTTGTTCCTTCACGATCGTGTCAATTAAAATCTTTCTCGTGGCCTCAATCGTGAATTACTCATCACTGTCGTGATTAATTGGTCATTCAATCATTGTGCTTGCGGCCATGGTCTTAGCTGGCTTTCACACTCGTGAGTAATTCCGTACTCAATCGTCCTCCTTGCGGCCACGATCGTGACATTGCCCATCATGGTTGTGATAATTTCCGTGACTCTTCACCAGCTTACGGTTATGGTCTTGACATTGTCCATCACGGCCATGACATAAAAATTGAATTTAGCTCTAAAAATTATTATTTTGCCTATTAGCGTTGTCCTCCTGTGCCTTTTCGCTTGAATTTGTCAGAAAATATAACAATTGGATAAATACCGACTCACATGAAATAAATTGAAAAAGTAAAATGATGTATGTCGTGGACAAATTAATTAAAAATAAACTAAATATGTCACGTGAAATATGCTAAAATTGGCATGTATCACTATGCTCTCAATGATCTGCACAACGGTGATGATCCCCCCTCTTTGATGCATGATCCTAACACCTAGGCTCCCACCTAGTCCTATTATACATATTATGTTGTTGCATGTTAGAGAATCTAATCTTATCATTTGCAAAATTTTGATATTATTCAGATTTGGTGTTATCCAGATCTGTTGTTATCCAGATCTGATGTTATCTAGATTTGTGTTTATCTAGATTAGTTTAGATTAGATAATCTTCTCTAGTTAGATTAGATAGATATTGGTGGTTATTCTTCCGATACTTTCATGTACTATATATAGATGTACAGACTCACCAGAATTTATATAGAAAAATATTTTTTTTCATTCTTATTCTTCTAACATGGTATCAGAGCCATAATTTTTTTTTCTCTCCTCTTTTTTTTTCACCTTCTGCAGATTCGCCGGCGGACCCCTCTGCACGACGCGGGCCGTGCTCTATCGACACGGACTGTTTTCTGTCAAAACATCGCCGGCGCACTTGACGCACCCCTCTGACGCCGCAGCGTCCTGCACCGACGCGAGCCGTGACCCGCCCCTCCGACGTGCTCTTCCGACGCTCTGCCTCTGCACTGACGCTATCTACGTCGATGCAGGCTGTGTCTTCCTCCAATGACACGTCCCTTCTCTGGCGCACTCGACGCGCTCCTCCGACGCTGCCGAATCCTGCACCGACGCGGGCGTATTCGGCCCTTCCGACGCGCTCCTCCGACGTCTCTACACTGGCGTCGTCTGCACCAACACAGGCCGTCTTTGGTCATCCCGACGCGCTCCTCCGATGACACTCCCTTCCGACGCAATGCGCCCTTCAGACGCGCCCTGAACGCGTCTCTCTGACGTGACCGTCACGCNGGCGTATACCGATTGGGTTCGCAAAGATCAACTTATACTTAGTTGGATCATTTCTTCCCTTTCTGAGGAAGTACTTCCTCATGTGATTGGATTGGAGACATCTCATTCGGTATGGAGTTCTCTTCATCAGGTCTTTGGCGCCCCCTCTCATACAAGAATTTTGCAATTAACTATGTAGATGCAATCTCTCAAGAAAGGAGATAATTCAATAGCCTCTTATCTTCGGCAATTGAAATATCTCGCAGATGAATTGGCAGTGGCAGGTCATTCGGTTTCCACGCCCCAATTCAATGTTGTTGTGTTTCAGAATTTGGGTCGAGATTTTGATGATATTGTTGCTTCTCTATCATCGACAGGTCATTATGTTGTTGCACTATTGGACCCTTCTCCCGCAACTCCCTATGGGTCTTCACATCATTCCTGTTGTCCTCTTCAAGAATAGTGCTAGCTGAGAGACATCATCAAGGGTCTTGTAGTTACACCGATAGTCCTAACAATACTGGAATTATAGAGAGATCTAATTACCCACATCTCATGAGAAGGCGTGGGATAGCTTGCGGGATATTATCCAACAAAAGTACTTTTGATTAATTAGATAAAAATGCAACATAACCAGTTAATATTGTGGTGGGTTTGGTTAAAACAACTTAGAATCCTAGTATACCTTGGATCAAAAGTTCGAATACTGGAAGCATCGTTATTGAGTCCGGATAGGAGAATGCGAGATCTTGATAGCTAGCTTATTTGTATGATTATAATCACCAAACAAAGAATTCAAGCAATTCGACAAATATGGTGAGCTAAATTATTTTGTTACACAAATGAGCTTCTGAAAAATAAAAGAAAATTTACTTTTTAGTGTGAAATATGGAAATTTGTGAAAACCTTTTCGAATGTCTAAAATAGAAACTATTTTCTAACTGTCATTTTCTCGTTGATTTATTTTGCAAAAAATGATTTTTGACATAATACCGAAATATTTTAAATCTAATTTTCATAATAAAGCTTTTTTGTACTCATTTATTTTCGTATTTATATTCTCTCGAAACTAATTGGCTGAACGAGTATGGACATGCTCCCATTAATTAGTTCGATAAGCAGCATTACGAACAAGATTAACTGTTTACATACGCACGCATGGTTATCTACATTCCACAATAAATTAATATGGGTTTAACTAGTACACCAAGCAAATTAAATATGCTTCACGTAAAAATAAATCGCATTAACTATAATGTGTTAGATTGTAATAAACTTACTATGGGTGATAAGTTATATTTGGTCGGATCAATTTGAACTTCAATCCATTGAAATCAGATCGAGGAATTAATTTAGTTCAGGTTAAATTATCGAGTTGAAAATTTAATAAACTTAAAGCTTATTTTTTTAATATTTTTAATAAATTTATAACTAATAAAAGTTTAAAATAAAATAAATAAATTTAAGATCAATATAGACTAAATTATTTTAATTTTAATAATTTATATAAATAATTATTAAAATTGAAGCACCTTCTGCTTCACACACTAATCACCATAATATTTATAGGACTTCGTGAGTCCAAAACTGACATTGGAATGCCATTGGTGGAATTTAACACTTTAGTTCCACCAATCGCATTGCAACGTACATGCTGCTCCGGCAAGCATGAGGTAATTGAAGTGCTCTATTTTATTTTTTAATCTTTTTCTGTTCTATCATTTTTTTATTATATCATCTTATAATATATGTATATATATAATATTTTAAATATAAAGTATTGGTAAATATAAAGTATTAAATACCTTAACATTATAAAAGTCAACATCAAAAAAATAGTAAAAATAGATATGTATTTAAATATTAAATATAAATATGGGAAATAGAAAATAACAAGAAACTTTAATAAATTGGTAATTATAGGTTATAAAGAGTAATCTACTTGATCTGGTCGGTTTACTAAAATCTTAATTTTTATTCCTTTCCAATTGAATTCTGAGTCTTGACAAGGTTAAAAGAATGAAGATCATGTTTTATTTAGGAAAAGAATAAGAAAAATATATGTAAAAATAATATGATGATAAGATATAGCTAAACCTATAATTTAAAATATAAAGTAATAGTAAAAAAAGTATTTATTAAAAGAGGCATATTAGCGTGCATACACAAATGTGTATACACCGTGCATACACACACTATGGGCCCTTGGATTAGTATCACTTTCAATCTAATGGTCCAAAACAAAGACAATCAGAATCGTTAGATTAAAATCATACTAATTCAAAGGTCCAAATCGTGTGTATGCACGAAGCATACACAATTTTTGTATGCACGCTAATATTTCTATTATTAAAAATGTGATTAGAAAACTATACATTTAAATATTTTAATTTTTAATGAATATGAATCATAATGTATTGATAAAGAATGACAAAATTAAGAAAATGAACAAAAAAATGTAACCAAAATGTTAGTAATAGAAAATATTAATGTGTATATATTAATTTTTGAATAAACATATTATCAAATATTTATTATAAAATTAATCAAAATAATAAAAAAATAAAAAAATAAAAATAAATTAATAGTAAAAAATGAACCGTTTTTATTCACTACTATCAAAATATGACATTTCAATTATCCAACTCCCACTTATAGTAAACTCTAGAAATTACAACT
This sequence comes from Pontederia paniculata, assembly GCA_001647135.1. Lineage (NCBI taxonomy): Eukaryota > Viridiplantae > Streptophyta > Magnoliopsida > Commelinales > Pontederiaceae > Pontederia > Pontederia paniculata. Next base: position 11,002 of record LTAE01006848.1, read on the forward strand.
CCAAAAGGTAAATCTAGCTTAAAAAATCGGTAACTGCTACTAGAACACTAAAAAGATTTTTTGCTGCATTGATCATAATAGTACAGCACAAGAATTTATATTCTATATAGTACAGCACAAAGAATTTATATTCTATATAGTACAGCACAAGAGTTTATTACATAGATGAATCTTGCATAAACAAAACACATTTTGGGTTTTTAAATATAAACGGCTAATTAGTGAATTAATGAAAATTGAGAACAGGAAGTAAATTTAGATGCAAATAGGAACAGGGAAAGTCTTCGAAGGCTCAAGTGCATCAATGAGTATATTTCTTCTTTTTGGATGTATAGACAGAAATATAAACCAATCCTTTGAATTCTAGTTGGATTGTGCTAAGAAAAGTTTTTACTCTTCTTAGGCAGCAAACTTTAAAGGAAGAGTTCTCGTTTCAGAAAATCTAACCCGTATGGATCATCTCATTAATAATAGTCACCCTATACATGTTCTATTTCTCTGGATAAAACCAACTTCATGATCTATGATACGGAGTCCATGTTAGCTAATGAGCTAATGGACAAATAGAATGAACCCGACATGATCTTATCTATAGATTCTTACCTTAAGTTCACCAGGAAACAAAGATATCAAATCCGAGAAATGAATGCACATCAAATCTTGTATACTCATTACTAACACCAAAAATTCTCACTATTGGCAAGATAAAGAATAGATATTTCAGCTCTAAGTTGTAAACAAATTAATGGCTTGATTACTACAATTGATTAACCAGCAACAATGCAATTAGCCATTTTCAGTTCACACAGCACACAAATAGGAACATTGATAATCAAAAGTAGAAGAGAGCAGGATTTGTTCACATGAAAACAGTAGTGTCGTGCATCCATCCAAAAGAGAAGCAATCTCTTATTACACCCGCCTTTAGACAATAGGAAATTAGCTGGCCATTAAAAGCTAAACAAAATATAGAAATCGCATCTCCATTACAAACTGTAGAATCTAGATGGCACCAAGAAAGGGGGTGAATTGATGTATTAAAATTTTTGACAATTTCTAAAATAGTTATCTTAGCGAAAGCATATAAATGCAAATGTAAAGAAGAAGAAGAAGAAGAGAACAAACAAACAACGGTTTGTTGACGACGTTCGGCCGAACTCTTGGCCTACGTTCCCGCTCGGGTCTTCTTGAACTCGAGACCTCCGGAAATCACTAAACTCTTTCTTCAAAGGGCGAAGACTCCCTTACAACTTCTTCTCCTTTCTTTCTCTCGAGGACAAGGAGATAATCTCTTACAAGTTCACTCTTGAATGCACACTTCCTTCTATTCTGGATTCGTCACTCGAATGCTCAGAAGGAGGAACTAAGGTTTTTCACTCAAGCTCTCAAATTTCTAATCTGCCAAAGTTACTTCCCAAGACTCTTGGGATTACAATATATACTTTGCACTTAATGACCTAATCTCTCTTTCAAAAAATTAGTCGTTAATGCAAGTACAGTACTCTTCACCTACCTTTCGGTCGTTCGCTTCCTCTGCTTCGGTCGACCGCTGCTCTGGTGAAGTCTTCATTTGAACTGTCGTCCGGTGCTCCGATCTTCCGCCGTTTGCTTTTGAACATCCGCAGTTCAGAGTCTTAAGCCTTTGTTCCTTAGTCAAGATCCTTCGATCGTCCGTCAATCATTCGGCCGTCCGATCTTGACTTGTGCTCATTTCTCCAGTTGTACTCTGGTCATCCGCTGATTGCACACCAATCCCTCGAACGTTCTCTTTTTTAGTTGAAATCATCTGTCAAGCTACTTCGATCGTCCACTCTTCATCTTCGGTCACCCAACTTGACTTGTGCTATCTTCTTCAACTCTTCTCTGATCGTCCGTTGATTGCACACAAATCCTTTGGACGTCTGTCGTTCAGTTGAAGTCCTCTGTCAAGCTACTTCGGTCGTTTGATCTTCACCTTCGGTCGCCCGACTTGACTTGTACTATCTTCTTCAACTCTTCTCTGGACGTCCGCTAATTACACACCAATCTTCTCGGACGTCCACTTCTTGAGTTGAAGTCCTTCGTCAAGATACTTCAGTCGTCCGCTCTTCATCTTCGGTCGACCGACTTGACTTGTATCATCTCCTTCAACACTTCTTTGGTCATCCTCTGATTCTCCCTGAATCCCTAGGACATCCTTTTATTCTTCTCCGAGTACTTCGGGCGTCCGCTCATTCTTTATTGAGATCCTCGGACGTTCGCTTCTTCTTTACTCAGTACTTCAGCCGCTCGCTCATCTTTCCATTGAGATCCTCGGACGTCCTTTCATTCTTCTGATATTCTTCGGACGTCCTCTGACAACTCTCAGATACTTTGGACGTCCTTTGTTTCTTCTGTCAGATAGACTGATCGACCGTTGCTTTGTCTCTTCAGCTCTCGGACGACCTTTGTCTCCTCATCGATCGTCCTCTTATCCTTCGGACGCCCGCTCAACATTTCATCTCAGACCATACACTCTTCGGTCGTCCTCTTGTCTTTACTCCTAGACTCTTGGACGACCGTCTTCGTCTGAAATCTTTCGGTCATCCGCTCTCCACCCTCGGTCGACCGATCTTCCTTCTATCATTACTTTGATCGTCCGCTGCTTTATCTCATGGGCCTACGGACGCCCTCTTCCAACTTTTGACAATCTTTCGGTCATCCACCGTCTTCACTCTAACACCCTTGGACGACCAATGTCTTCATCTTCAGACTGTTCATCTTCGGACAACCGTTCCTTCCTTAGCCATATCATCATCGACTAAACTTCATCACAGGGCGTCCATTTTTTCTTGGAGCGCCCCTTCTTCAACCTCTGTATTGTTGACATAGTACCTTCGGTCGCCCACTATTCTTCACCGAACGACCTTTCCTATTCAAACTTGTCTTCATTCGTCCACACAACTTTGGTCGACCGCTCAATACTTGACTTCATTTCTTCGATCTTTTTTTTCACATAGGTCGACCACTTCACATCCTTTGGATGACCACTGCACACTTAGGATTTTTCCTTTATGTCTTCTCTGTGCATAGGTCGTCAGTTCTTCAACCTCGGTCGATCTATCACTTACTGAAACATAAAAATCATGTCTTTCAAAGATTAATTCAGAAGATGATTAGTACAAACTAAGTTCCCTTACAAAATTGTGATCATCAAAATAATATCCGGATCCTAGATTCAACACAAACATCTCAAAAGCGCAATTACAGAAATTTCAATTCAAAGCATAAACCATATGAAACTAAGGGGGGCTGCTTGGGAATTTTGTAATTTTTTTCTATGTTTTAAAAAACTGTAATAAGACACTTTTTGAAAAGTGAAAAGTGTCTTACTACAGTTTTCTTTTGACGTAAAAAAATTCCTAAACTATTTGGTTATATCTTTAAATACATTGTAACTACAAAAGAAATAAAAAGATAAAGGAGAAAGAAAAATTACTGAAATAAAACGGAGATGAGAGTATATAATTATTTTGCAACATTTTTCACCTAATATGTTGTATTTTCATCCGATAAAATTTGATGTCAAAACATGTTTGTAAAATAATTTGTCAACGACAAATATTACGACGTAATAACTAAATACTTAAAAGTTTCGGAACATCCAAACATACCCTAAGACAAGTTGGTGGCCTCACAGCTCCAAACCATCCTCTCAGTTTTTCTCTTTGGGTTTTGTTCTACAATGGTGTGGAGAACCCCCCGATTCCTGGTTGCTCCTAATACTCCTTCAAATTTTTTGATGGAATCATAAGCTTTTGATCTTCTTGTGGAGTACTCACATATCCCTTTTTTGGCAGAATATTCTCAACAGTAGCAAAAGGGCAAAAAAATGTTTGGACAGGTGTCTGCTGGGTAGGAGTGGTCCCAAAATGTTCTTTTCCATGCTGGTCAAAATGATCCTGTAGAGAAAGAAAACAATTTAGAGTCCAAGATGTGGAGCTGAGTGTTATCAAGACTAAATGCAGCTAGAAGGCAGAAACCAAAAATATACATAACTAGTAATGTTGGAAGGAGTATGCATGAAAATACTAATTAACCTGTATCTACATTTTGTATACGATGACTGTTGATTAATTAAGAAATAACATAATAGATTTAGAGAAAGTACTGAGAAGTTTACAGCAAAAGAGGAAAATTGCGGTGGAATTTGAAGCGAGAAAAAAGGATCCTCAGTGCTTAAGCTGTGAATTCTTAGTTACAAGTTACAACAAAGAATTCAGTCAAACATCAAAACGATTACATCAAACTGGCACCTGCATATTCACATCAATCATACTCCGGGGATACTATAAGAGAAAATATCCAAAATCTACACACTTGAGACTTAAATTGAAGCAGAAATTCAAAGAAGAAAATAAAAAGTATTTATCGCTTGAACTGGAAGCATCCAAAGGTAGGTCTATCTCATGTATAAGCTAAAAAGTAAAGTTGGAAAGTAAGTGACATTTTCCTAAAGAATAATCTTGTTGCAGGAGAGATTCAAGCAACAACGGTTGGTACCGGCTGAGACTCATGTTGGGAAACAATATATGCATGTATTGAAGAACCTCAATTTTAAAGTTAATCCCCATATAACTATTAAAGAAATCAGATAAGAAAAAGTTGCAAATGAAGCCATTATTTATCTTTGCTTTCAACAAAAAAATGTCAGCTCCTGATCCAGTAGCAGTTGTTGATACCAGATAAAATCTTTCTGTTAAACTATCAGTGGCAAGCATGCTCCAGCAGTCTCTAACCACATTATACATCCGTCAGCTTATTCTATCTGCAAAGGACATTGACAAGGTTTCATCAGCAGAACAATTTCAAGATTTCAGCAAAAAACTTGGTTTATCTAGATTTCTGCTTAATGTGACCTGGCCATGAATTTTTCTTAGAAGTGTAATTACCATAACTCTGATACTTGTGTCTCCCAACCATCAGCATTACAAGTTTCACCACCGGTGTGGCCTCTTCTTAAAATTGAGTTTCTGACGCATCTCATTGTCATGAACACCAGAACGTGGTGTCTTTACTGTGTTAAACCTTGTCCTTGATGGAATTTTCTTTGTTATATTTTTATGATGTGATTTTTTGAAAGTTTTTAAATTCTTTAACCAACTGGAGTAGTTCTTTCCAGGAGTGCATCCAATGAAGTCAATCAAATCATCAGCCCATTCTGAAGGATTCTTTTGATAACATGGCAGAACACGAATGAAGCTTTCACCACTAACTACATGTACAGGCCTGCAAAAGGTAAATCATTTTGAGTCATTGTTTCCATGATACTTAAAATAACAGTCCTAGAGTATGCCAAACATGCAGCAAAATCCATAGAGGGAGACAAGTTTTCCGTATTAAATACAAGCAATCTAATCATATACTGTGCAAGACTTAAGTTAATTATGTTTGCCCATCTACTGTATGTATCATTTATGCAATCAAAGTTTCACAAGTTCTACCAATGAAAATGGTAAACCAATGTTTTAAGCACTCCTCGGGTAGCAGAGGTAGGGATGGCAGGCACATGTTTCAAAGACTTCCCTTGCTCATACAGAGGTTTCCAAACCTCCATAACCCCTTGGTAAAGAGAAACAACTTGTACTAATACTGACACAATATTTAATTTTAAATCAGAAAGAATTTAATAATTACAATCAAGTCAAGATCCTGATCAAGATAGTAAGATCTTAATACCCTCAAAAGCAAAAACAATCTTGATCTTACAAAAGAGATCGAAAACATAGGATCTTTTCTGGATATCGATCCTGATCGTGAGATAGGTAGATTCTTATAGCATTCCAAATCCTTTTTTATATTATACCACTGTTATAGAACCAAAAAGATTAAAAGATAAATGAAAAGTCAATCCTAGAGGACCCCGACTGAATTCCCTTTTGCAGTTTCACATTTTTTTCTCCTATATGTTTTTCTCACTCACATGTTGACTCCAACATCATCCAACAGTCCAACAATAAAAAAAACTCCAGATGTGATTGTTATAGAACCAAAAAAATTGAAAATAAATTAAAAGTCAATCATAGATGACCCAGATTGAATTCCCTTTCACGGTTTCACATTTTTCTCATATACGCCCTTCTCACTCACATGAGTTGACTCCAACATTTTTCTCTTATAGGCCCTTCTCACTCACATGAGTTGACTCCAAACAATATCCGACAGTCCAACATTCACTAGTTTCACAATTATGATTAACCTTGATAACCTTGATCAAAATAATTTTAAAACTGCATAAATACAATCAAGGCGTCCTTTGCATGATGAAAGATTAAAATGTATTGAAAAACAGTTACCACCTAACAAAGTTTAGCATAGAATTTTGAAGCTATAAGAGGTTGTTGGAGTGAAATCTATCATTCAGAAAAGTAAGATCATGCAGAAATTGAATCGCTAAAATAGTTATAATTCATTCAAACAAGAGCCTCTTTGAGCTATATGCTATAAAATGAAAACCTTCATATAGAAACATATCCACATAAGTTTGACTTGTTGAGGTAAGGGTTTTTTCAATCTAAATTCGGACTAAAAGGAAGAAGCTGAGTTACCGATACAAACATTTTATAGGGTACAAAAAAACTTTAATTCTTGTTTAAGAGATTCTGTTAAGCGAAACATTCAGGATGAGATCTCTGAGCCAACAACATGAATTATCAAAACTATCTGAACAGATCCGATCAGTGAAATCAAAAGCTGCACTTAACATCAAACTTGAAAAATCTCATTTGACTGTAGATAAAAAGATTTGTAACATTCAGATATTAAATATAAAAAACATATCTGAATGACATACTGTTTGGTCCTAGAGGTGATGGATAAAGAATCATCCTGCAAATAAAGCTTCCGAATGTCTTGAATTTTCGATGCTATGATTGTACTTGATATCCTAAAAGCGGGAACCTGAATACAGAATATGCTTATTCAAAACTGGTAAAGCATAGGTAGTAAGCAATAACAAGAAAAAAATGAGAAGTTAGCATTTCTAAAAAATACTTCCTCAAAAATAAACATTTCAGAGGAAGAGTATACCTTCACAGAATCTTCTTGAGGACCAGCTGGGGCAGTACCAAGCAAACTGATATCTAAGTTGCTCTCTTCCAGAAGGAGAAGATTGAGTACAGTCATCATCATTAAAATGCAACTCTTCCATAACAATCCAAGTCTTTTTCTGAAACTATACAGTAACAGGCTAGCGAAATGTGCTATCATCAATACTGTTTCCTTACACTTAAATGGATGACTTCCAATAAAAGCCAAGAAAATCTTTTTCACTAGATGATTTGCCTCAAACTTACAAAAACAACACAAAATCTCTGATACTGACATTTCCTTGCTAGTTGTGTGTCCTTTTTGCCTCAAGTTCCATATTATTTGCAAGAGTGAAGAACCCATTAGCTTCAGTACAGAAAGAAGATAGAAAGTCTCATGCTGACTTCCATTTTGTGCTTCACATGTTCTAGTCTCTTCAATTTTCTCTTCGAGGACACTTGATATTATGTATTTAAGAATCAAAAAACTCTGCTCCCTGCACTGCTCATTGATAACTTGCTGGTTATCTCTTACATAGGCAAGAGAATTGCTAAAGACATCTGCTTTAGTTCCAGAAAGGACGTCAAGACAATTCAAGTGGCAGAGATCTAGAATAAAACCAACATTCGGTAGAGGTCCACAGCAGCTAGATTGTTTGATAAAGGAATCAAATGATAGTTCACTAGCAAAACAGTATGACTGATCTTCAGATTCAATTGATTTTTTAAAGAAGTCTAAGCTAGAAACACAGCGGACATAAAGATTTACTGATTGTCCAAATGCTAATGTGCAAGAATTTTTCAGTTCCTCAGTAAATCTTATGCTATCTTTCGGAATATTAATGCATCTAGAAACTGATAGCATGATGTGTGCTTGAATCATAAGTGGCACAGATGATGCACCACACATACCTAGCAATTTTAAGGCAGCGTTTAGGCATAACTCAGGGACATCATTCACAGGTTCTACCCAAGAGAATGATTGGACATATCTGCCAACCATCCAATCATCATGGGTTGAAAGAAGAAAATGACTGTAGACTATCTCTTGAAGTGAATACCCATCGTTTTCTCCAGAAGATTTCTCAGTTGTGGCAGAAAGACAATCAGTTGAAAAAAGGTTTTGCAATTGGCTGTGCAACAAAATTTCATTGATAAAGACCTGAAAGTAAGCAAGTTTATCAAACATAAAAGGAAGCTACTACGCACAGATTAAATACAAGCAGAAATCAAAAATATATAGGGTATATGAAGATGTTTAACTCTTCAAAAAAATATAGCATCGGAAAAAAAATGTTTAACTCTTGTGCCAACTTTTGAAGAAAAATATATTCAAAAACTAATTATGCATAATAAAACCATGGTAGATAACACTATCATGTTTTGATTTGGACTTATTTTTCAACCCTAGTTTGTCCACTTGTACATGCTATTTGGTTCAATGTAATACAATTGGATGACCAAACCAGTTAGTCACTTTTTTCCTCATTATACACATGTAACCCTATATATATAGGGATAAATGGTGGTGTAAACCCAAATGGTGTAAACCTGTGTAAACCCGTATGTTTTGGGTAAAAAATTAATGTTTACACAAGTTTACACCATGTGGGTTTACACCACCATTTATCCCATATATATATATTTATATATACAATATGTACATATATATAGGGTATATGAAGATGCTAAGCGTTGCAGAGTGCTGTTTTAATCGAAGTTATGCACAACTTTGGTTCAATATGATGGCTATGCATCATCAGTAGATGTGCATACCTATGTTACCAAAACTACTTGTAATTTTGGACCAAAATGATGCTATGCAAGGCTTATGCTCAGCACCTCAATTTTACCCATATTTATATATAGTGTAGATGCAAATGAGCACTTGGAGCAGTTGCGCCAAGGACATCTCTCATCTTTTCTTTTGTTGCATAGCAGCCCGAGAGGATTGGGCAAGAATTGGATGAAGGTGGATTGATCTGTAATCTACAGAGAATTTTTGGAGCAACTTTTGCTCAGGAGAAACAATATAGAGGCAGTCCTGGTTTTTGCTCCAGCCGGCAGAGAGCCATACAACTTGTACTCTAGGTGCTTTGGCTAAAAAGAGACCTCATTTTTGGTAGAGGGAGGTGTTATCTTGACAAAAATGTATATTCTCTCCTTACCCTACTTAGGGAGCAGGGAAACATTTGTGAGACTCACTTCTCACAAGTGATAGGAAGTATTCTACTCCTTTAGGTAGTAGAGTACTCTTTTTGGGTGATACATTGATATCACATTGCTTACACACTTCTACAAATCTTTTGAGAAAATAGACATGGATGGCTACTAACACAACACTAAGTCATCCTTCTTTTGAAGAGTAAAAGGATGACTAGAAGAAGCTAGTCATCCATGTAGGGATGGCAATATTCCCCGACGTTCGCAGATACCCGCGGGGAATTCCCATTCGGGGTCCCGACTTCGGGGAATCTTTTCCAAGCGAGAGCGGAGAGGGGGGTATAGACCCAAACCCTAGGGATTCAGGGCGGGATCGAGGCGTGGGGCTGGTTGATGGGGGTGGGGCAAGGAACATATTCCCCGCCCAAACCCATTCAGGTGCCATTGTTACATCCATGTGTGTGTGTGCGCGTGCATGTGCACATGTGTGTGTATATAAGAATTGAAAAGGTGTACATGTATGATAAAAAAAGGAAGGCTGTGAAAGTGGGCAAAAATTCAACATCACCTCACTCTCTAGACAAAAAAATGGAAGTAGGTCATCATTTTCCCTTATAAGTAATAGAATCTCTCCTATCTTAAAAATCCAGGCCTTTTATCTGCCATGAAGTGGTTAGTCACAATGGTTGACATCCATAAGAACGCAACTCACTATGTGAAAATCATAATACTCTGAAGTTTGAGATATCCTAGACCATATTGCCCCTCTGGTTTGATTCAGATAATTTCATTGTACCAATCAAAATGAGCTATTGCATCTGCTTACCAGCAAGCTACTGATAATTTCCATTATCGAAACATGACAGACAAGAAAATATGGTTGAAATCCATCTAGTAGATTATATCATTGTTTTTTTTTCCAATTCCTCTATAACAGAATAAATCTGCAATACACTCTTCGTGTGTGATCAAACAAAACATTTGTTGTGAGCTATGAGATTTCGATACCAGAAAACAAAGAATGATTGAAAAATAACACGTCATAAAGCTGCAGGAGTACAATTAAGAATCTTAAACGATGTAATAGGTTCTTTATATATTTTTCATGGTGAATAATGTCATAATGCAGGTCTTTTTATTAATGCCTTATGCCTAAAAAACTCATTTTCCAAGCAACGATAAATGGCATAGAACCAGATAGTCCAAATGCAACGATAAATGGCTTAGCACCAAATTAGGCAACGCCGAGCAGGTACAAAATTTACCTCAATCACCGATGCAAAAAAGGCGACGATGGGCATCTCCTCTCCTTCTTCTCCATTACCGTTCCTTCCATCAGGTCCAGCGGCCTCGTCGGTACCAGAGCGCAACGGACGCGACTGTGCGAGTTCGCGCAGCGTTCTCAGCATCCCCAAGAGGATCTCAATCTTCGCCGCCATCAGCTTCGGATCGAACTCCAGAATCCTTAGTGCGACCATACAACACCTCAGCAGCACCATGAATCCCTTCCGCGACAACTGCTCTTCTGTCTCGGGAGCTCCAGAAGGCGCAAGCAGCCACCCGAACTGCTGCCTCAGCGTCTCGAAGAGGAAATCCGCAAGGGCGGCGAAGGCGGATTCGTCAGGCTCGGACCACCGGGTGGACGAAAATGGGTGGGTACCCGAGCCCGCGCCTCGGCGGCGGAGGCTCGCCGCCTCCGCCGCCGTCTTCGGATGAGGACAGCTCCAGCAGGTCGGCGTGGAGTTGCTCCAGGTACGACTCGGCGACGGAGGGCGACATCTCGATGGAGCAATTCGGCGAACACTTTCGACGCAACGCGGTAGGAAACTTTTCTGGGGGGAAGTCGCGGAGAGTTTTGGGGGGAAGGCGTTCGAAATCTTGTAGAACTGTCAAATGTTACAATTGTGATCGTAATCATGATCCCTTTCCGTCCTCCTCAAAAACAGAAATAAACAAAAAGGTAAAATGAGTTTGTAAATTAAAAAAAAAAGTTGGACTAAGATTACACATAAAAAAATGAAAATATATTTTCTTAAAAAGAATAAATATTTTGGTGAAAAGTATCTTTGAACGTTTAGTTACATAAAATGCTTAAACTAAAAAACAAAATACTAATTACTTATATATATAACAGATGATGAAAATGTTTTACTCTAAAAAAACCTAAATTGTATATAATTTTTTTATTACTATTAGAGTACAAAGTTATTGTTCAAAGTACAAATTGAATATCACCGGATAATGTTTTCTACTATACGTTTTTATTATAATATTTATTAATTTATAATGGATGTTTTTAAATATATAACGATATTATCATATCTTTGTAGCTTTTCATATAATACTTTTTTTTATTTCTTTTATAAATTCACAAATACTGTAGCGTATTGGAACAGCTAATTTAAATAAATTTTAACATGTCATATGACATTTATTTAAAAATGTCATAAATGGACTTTTAAAATTCATTGGTTGATTTCTAAACACTTCAAACAAGTCATTATGATGTAATTATAAAGTTTTCCTCCACCATATCTTTTATAATGTTATAACATTTTTTCTATTACGTCACATAGAGCACATCATAATGTGCCAGTGCAGATGGTGATGTGGATATTAAAATACAATAATTTTATATAGTATTGATATTTGTAAATTCTTCCAATAGTTTTGTTGAGCCAGAAAGTTCTAAAAAGTTACTTATTCGATAGAAATTTTAGATAAAAATCAAAAATTTTGATAGATTATTTCTAACGAGTGTTTTAATAAAAATGTGAAAATCGAAAAGATAAACTATATTTTAATGAAGATAATAAAATTAATTGAATTAAAAAATTATAATAATAAATTATTTTAATATTATAAATTAAATCATATGTATAATAAATAAAATATTTTTTTAAGTTTAAATTAAAAGTAAGTTAAGGAAAATAAAAATAATAATAAGAATGAAATAATTGCATAGAATATATAAAATTTAAAATATTTGTTCTAATTATAATATTAAATAAATATAAAAGTTCATATTAAAATTTAAATTAATTAAAATAAAGAGAGTACAAAAAGAAAAGGCAAAAAAAAGAAAACATCATTCAAGAAAAATGGTTCATGCTTTGCACTTGAACTTTAGGTCACATGGCTCTAAATTCACCTACAGAGAGTTCTATGTTGATTCTATTAAATGTCACATCATTTGGCAGAATCGACGAGAACTAGCGATAATCAGGTTCAAGTTCTGACTTAATTTTCGATGTAAAATGAGGCATTGAATAATAAATAAGTTTTCAATATATGTACTCAAATTTAAATTTTTAATGAGTCTATCAATCGATGATAAGAATACTTTTTTTACATTTAGGATCTAAGAAGCTTATGTGGAAGTCTTTATGATTGTGTTTGGCAAGACAAAAAAAATAGAGTTTAAAATAGCATTTAGCAGTTTGATTAAACGCTCTGTTTGGCACGCATTTAAGAAGCTTATGTGGAAGTCTTTATTGATTTGTCCAAACACTGCATTTGCCAAATATTTTTATTAAATTTAATAATTCACTTGCTACCGCTAATCGCTAATCTGTAGTCGCTAATCGCTATTCGCTATTAACCGCTAGTACATGCCAAACAGAGCCTAAGTCAATCTGCTAAATTAAATGTTTGGTAAACTAATTTTATCATTAGCGTTTAGCGTTTAGCGTTTATCTAGAGGTTCATAGTAGACTAATTTAAAAAAACTTTTAGGCTTTGTTTGGCAATTAACTAATAGAGGGGTGGTGTGAGATGGTGGAGTATAAGGTGGGGTGGTGGAGTGTGGTGAAGTGTGATGGATTATTATTACACTCATGTTTGGATAAAATTTTATGGTGGTGAATGGGTTAAACTAAATCATGACATATTTGAATAATTTAAATAAAAGTCATTTATATCCTTTATTATATATTACTAATTATGACCCTTAATAAATATAATATTATTATATATTTATTTGATTTATTATAATATTTATATATTTATC